>WYDI02141399.1:0-153657 GCA_009867235.2 Psittacus erithacus | reverse complement strand
GGCTCGGGAACCACGAGCACTCTGCCTCAGGGCTCGGGAACCACGAGCGCTCTGCCTCACAGCTCAGGAACCACGAGCGCTCTGCCTCAGGGCTCGGGAACCACGAGCACTCTGCCTCAGGGCTCGGGAACCACGAGCGCTCTGCCTCACAGCTCAGGAACCACGAGAGCTCTGCCTCAGGGCTGAGGAACCACGAGCGCTCTGCCTCAGGGCGGAGGCGGGAAGCAGCCCGTGAGGTAGCGGCGGGTGTCCGGCAGCATCCAGCTGCCTCTGTCCAAGAACAAAATCCCCACAGAAATCCCAACCAAACAATCGAGAAACAGAGCTTTGCAGGGAGGGACTTCAGCACCTGGCTCCAACCCACCTCTGCACCGGGAAGAGCAAATTCTACCTGAGTATCCTCATTACATAGACTCCATGATGCAGCTGCATCTCTCCCACAGCGGCTCCCTTCAGGTGCATTCTTTACTTCTCTGCTCCACCTCTCACAGCAGCACCACGAGGCAGCATCGATATTATTTAACCCCATGCATTATCTCTTTGTATATTACTATGTATGTATAACTAGATAATCTTTAAGCTCCTTTCCAATCCCAACCATTCTATGATAATTCTCTGATTTTATGATAATACTCCCACTGTTCTCTTCACCGAGACAGCTGGTAGGCTATCTACCAACTCTCTCTTTCAATCGTGACATCTTTTTGTCTTGGCATGTTTTGTCCCTTTTTTCTGGTCTTTAGACTTAAGAAGTTGCTCGTTATCTGCTAGGAATTTTTGTGGAGCTGGTGTGACACCCACTGGCCATCTATGGTATTGCTTCTCATCACATTCAAAATGTATTCACTCCCAAAACCTAGAAATAAGGCCACCACCACCACGTGAAAAACAGCAAACAAAAATCCCTTGTGCTGTGTAATGACGCCTACCTTAGAGGTACACTGGGAAGTGGTGGCAAATGTCCCATGCCACCACTGCCTATACCCAAACAGTGCCAACAAGATACTCAGCCTGCTCTTTGGCTCTAACCCAGGGCTCCTACTTCGACTTCTGGTAAGACTGGGACACAGACACCGGAAGGACCTTGCATGATCAAGACACAACTGCTCCTTCTGTTACTCCACACCCCAAAAGCTCAGCAGAACAGCACTTCAATCACACACCTCTTTCCTGATTTGAAGCCTGCCTGCACACAGGATCAGTGCTGGTTAAAAACACATCACTTCAGCCTAATTCGGTGGCTTGTGAGGGTACAGTCTGTATTCACACAAGCATTTATTTTCACAGCATCTCAGAATTAAACTAAATGCCCAGCAAATTAACAAATCATGAGGACACTAATTTACTGTCAGTTAAAAACGTCCAAAAACTGGAAGCCTCTAGCTGCTGCTCTTTTACCTGCAGCTTTCCAAAGACTGAATCATAGAATCAACTGTGATTCTATGAATAGAATTAACTAGGTTGGAAAAGACCTTTAAAGATCAAGTCCTACCATGTCTCTTCCAGCCTTGTCAATAACACAACCACTTAATGCCTCCAGACAACACTGCAACTCCACTGCAGTCCCCAAGCAGTGGGCATACCAGTGGACAGGACAGAAACGTAGGAAGCTAAGAAATCAGCAACAATAGGTGCTTTGCAGAACATCAGGTAACATTTTAGGTTGGCTTCCTCCTCCATTCCAAATCAGCTTTTTACAAAGAGCACTTCATCCTTAACCACCCCCCATAGCTACTTAAGGTCTCTCAAAAAACACCACAGGACAGGTATTTGGTAAAGGAGATGTATATTTATTCACTTTACAAAGAGGGTGGTATTTACTTGCAACAGCTCAATTTATAGACAAATATATTATTGTACAATATAGTGGTGAATGGCTCAAACCTTTACCTTGTTTTGCTCTTAAAAATGTGTTTGCACCACTTCAGCTTCCATTAGCTGAGCAAATAGCTATCCTTGCTCTGCCACTGAGAGGTAAAAATCCGTAATAAAGGTATTGCTGTGCGCTATGTATTCACAAGCATTCACCTTCTCATTTCCCAGTGTTACTCCCGTTTCCCCACCCAATTCAACAGTCTATCCTCTCTGGGTTAGCATTAAACTTATATACAGCCTCCATTAAAACAAAACTAGGAGCCAGTGATAGTTCTAATGTCCTTCTGAAGCACAAGAAAAGGCATTGATTTGTACGTATAAAAGTCTTGAGTTCAAATTTGTTAAAAAAAAAAAAAACCAAAAAACCAAAAAACCAAAACCATGCCATTTGAAGTCAAGTTGTCATTTAGATGTTGCCAAGGCATGGATAAACCAATGGAGGATGGGGAGGGGAGAAAAGAATTCCAGTAGAGAATTAAATATTACAAAAATATCTTTTTTTTTTTTTTTCCTGTTTTCCATTTCATTTTTTTAAAAATGCAGCAGGATCCCCCACTTGCTATGCTAACTGAAGCATGGAAAGAAGGTACAGACCGGTTGTCTTTGATCCTCGAATAGCAAAACAAATTCAATATAAAGCTGAACCAGTTTACCACACAAACAGTGGTGGCAGATTTATTTCACTTGAGATACAAATGCATGTCCACATGACAGGCATAATCTGACCATGAGGCGGAAGAAATGTTTCTATAAGTAAGCGCAGGGAAATAGGGTGAGAGAAGGCTGGCATGGTTAAACATTCTGGATTCAGAAATGCACCATGCCCCACGGGTGCCTCTGCACATAGGCTGTGCACAAGTCTGCACTCCCAATATGCAAATATGGCATCTTTCCACAAGACGATCCCAAATCAAGAGTTTGGTGGCCCACTTGTTTAAACTGTTAAAATTATTCTTCTGTGCTGTTATTCTTCTTCACTTTCATTTTCTGGTTCCAAATCAGAATCACCATTGATCTCCTTTTCAACAGTCATGTCTTGTTCATCAGATTGCTCCTCTTTTTCTTCGTCTTCATCCCAGTTTTCCTGGGGGAAAAAAATAAACAGGAATGTTTGAACCTTTGACAGTCACGTACTTTCTTCTGCTACAAGCAAACAGGAGAAGATCTGATCCAACTCCACTTACATCAGACTCTTTATCTGCAATCATCTCATCATCTGAGCCTTCCTCCTCTGAGGATTCTGCAAAGAGAAAACATTCTTTCAGTCTGGACAACAGACTTTAAAATGTCATTTTGCAAACAAAGCTCAACCCCACATGCTGCTAAGCCTCCAAACTGTGCTATTTCAATTCCAAAACTAATGCTTCTGAAGATTAGGCTGATCAACAAGAATCAGGAACAAGTCACTTCCATTATGAATATACTGTATGGAGTTGTAGTAGAAAACCAGGCCAAATTGGAAGTGCACACTTGCACACACACTTACATCTACTGCAAACATACAAGTACCTTGACTCTATCTACCTTAGCAGAAGGCCAGCTAATACTAGAAATGTGAGGTTGCCAGTTACATTAAGCAGCATACTAAACTTCCATTAACTGATCCCTTAATGTGTGAAGCAGGAATGGGAGGAAACAGAAGGAACACAAGAAGGCATGGTAACAACCAACTACAAGCTGCCCACATCCTTAACCACTGATTTTCCTGCCATGGACTTGCCACAGAAGCTCTCCTGGCAGATTGCGCACTAGTAGATAAGCACAGGATCATGATGAACAGCCATCAAGTATCAGCTGCCATGTGAGTTCAGGAGCTGAGCTACACCTGATATCGAAGACTTACCATCCTCATATACCAGCTTTGCAGTCTGATTCATCTCAGTGACATCCTGAACTGCTTCCGATGCTGCAACCTGAATGCAATTTGCAGATTAGCCTTAGATGCAGTCACATATTCCAACCTTAAAAGTCAGCAGAACTCATAACAATGTTGTAAATGAAGTCTACATCAAGTTTAACACACATGAATTCATTTATAGTAGTAGTTCAACAGACAAATACAAAGGACAAAGTAAAATTTTAGAGGTATCTGCTCTGAAGCAGCCCAGTACCTCCTATTTATTCCCCTTTAAAACTCTATGGGCTAGTAGACACACTTGGCAGGAAAGATGTGTAACACTTCCAGTGAACAGTGACTAGACAGTCAACTAAGTGTACTGCTTCAAGCATTACCAGCTTAGCTGTACAGCACCTGGATTAAGTTCCTGATGAGCAGTCCCACTGGATGTAATCACAGCAGGAAGGTTAAGCCTGCGAATAATACTTCTTCTGCACATCCCATGTCATTTAGCTGGAACTTACCTGGGTGACAAGAATGAACAGTCTTCCATGCAGACGGGAAAGTTTTTGCAAAGTTTTTACTCTGCTTTCCATTAACTGGTATAGCATTCCCAGCTGAGGAATAAGGTCTGGCAACTTGGGAGAAGAGAAGGATGAAGAAAAATGAAGCTGTTAACACCACCACAAATGTCTTACTTTTAAACTATCTTTGTACTTCTGAGGCAAGCAATCCTTGCTCACATTCTTCAAGACAGAAGGGAGAGCTGAGGGTTCACAGAAACCACCTGCAGCCTGATCAATTAACATTGAGCCATGTTTAGAAACATCATCTACTTTCAAAACATGGCAGTTCCATTCCTTTTCCTTTCCACGGTCACTGCCATAAGCAGGTGTCAAAACACCATTTGGAAAGCTGTGTAAATGAGAACTGAATATACACCAGTATATGAATGCAGCCTCAGCAAGGTGTGCCAGTTCTGACACACCACAAAATTGCATTAAATAGAAAGGACTAACAATGCTAAAAGGCCTTTTTCTTCACTGAACAAGAATGCTTTATCCATCCTTTGTAAGGCAAGGCTGGACCAGAAGCTACGACATTACTTACTACGCTAACAACTTTGGCACACCATTACCCCACAGCCATGCCCAAGACAGTCTCAAGATGAGCATTACAACAGCAAGACAATTTAGTTCTAAAAGACTTAGTGACACAGGCCAAATCACTCTCCAACATTATTTTTTTCCCCAGCCTCACAGGTATGACACAACTTATCTTGGTTTGACTTTGGAATTGCTATAACTGAATGCCCTGAATGACCAAAGAAAACAATTTATAACCAGTGTGCAGCAATTTAGCAGAAGTGGCAAAAGTACACTGTACTCTGTACATTGAATTTGGCACTGCCAGATATGGAGAGCAGGAGACAGATTCCCAGAGGAAGAACACAGATTTATTTAAGCGTTTAAATCTAGTTTTAGTTATGCGCATTAGCATTAATGCGGAATACTTACTGTGGAAAGGTAGGATGCATGTATAGTAAAAACAGACTTCAGCCATCGAACCATTAGGGAGGCACTGGAAAAGAAAAATAAATGATATCAAATTGATACTGGCAGAGAAACACCAGATTCACCTTCTACATGCTAAACAGTTCTGTAGAAAGTGCTCCTCTTTCATTATATAAAAAGATAAATTCAGGTAGAAATGGAACAGTTTGTCTATCCAGATAAGATACCTATCTAAGTTATTTGTTAGGAAAAAAAACAGACTTTTAAGTGAGGATTCAACTACATATGTTCAGGGGTCTGCGTTTCTGACATGTTTTATAGGAGGCTTCAATGAATAAAAGATCAAAGCATAGTACTTTTTTCTCCACCTACAAAGAAGGAATTTTTGTTGAAACAAACAATCAAACCAAACCAAACAATACATTTGAGGACAGCTAGTCTCTACAAAGCTATCCTTATAGTAATATAAGAAGATGAGTGGAAGGAGGCTGGTTTTGTTATTAAACACACCACCAGGAGATTTCTAAATATATTTGAAAATTAAACCAAACAAGCTATACATCAAACAGTTACTTTTTTAGATATTGATCAGGTTCACAGTGTTGATATTTAGGGCTTTCAGACACATTCTCAAGAGTTATGTGCTTATTTCAGATATCTTTTTCTCTTTTTAATTTCACTTCAGCCATCCTGACAAAGCACTGCCTTAATAAAAGCTCCTCTTTGCACCCACAGTCAAGTGAGAAATTTTACCTCAAGATGCTGCAGTTTAATTACAGTTACTATGGAAATCAGTCACACAGGTGGAGGGAAAGAGCATAATGCCCACATTAGAGATGTTTCAGGTGAATTACACTATAGCTGAGTTGTCTCTTACCTGTATGGGTTGCCTTGCAATCTTTTCGTAAGCTAGAAGAACAAAAAGCAGTCAGCAGTAAATAACACACAAGGAGTTTAAAAAAAACCAGCATTACATCCATGTGCCAGCCCCAATACTGGGTAAGAAACATCTCCAGGCATTTGAAGCCTGCTAACATTAACAATTGCCAAGCCCCAGAGTATTACACTGCTGGCTCTACCATGATATACACAGGCTGACGACTTGCAGAAGTTGAGCTTCATTATTACAACAAAAGCAGAACTCAAGAGACAATATATGCAATGAAACTTAAAGCTGGCAGGAATAAGTGAAGGAAAATCCCTTCGCTTGTATGTCTCTGCATATCTGCTCAGTAGAGCAGCTGCTACAAGGCAGGTAAGTTGGGGAAACAAGTGAAGGTAGTATCAGGTAAAGGCTATTTCACAGAACAAATCTCAAGCTCTGCAGAAGACAGTCACATGAGGATTTGTCCATCCACTGAGATTAGAGTCATACACTTAATGTCACTGAATAAGCAGTTCACAAGCCAAATCCCTTTAAAAATTATTATTAAGTGATGTCGCAAAGCTTAAAATAGCAACTGGCCACCTGAGCTATCTTCAAAGGAGGAAAGAAATTGCCCCTCAATTTCCAAGTGTTATCTAAACTCACTAAGTACATATTCTATTTCTCTTTCTCTCATATGAGTATCTGGCATATTTCTCATATAACTTGTTCTCGCTAGCACTGCTATTTTCATGTTTCAAATTAGCATTCTTTTTAATAGTTTAAAAAAAAGATGCAATGCTAATTGCATGACATGGACTAAACAAGCTTTATCCTTACCTCTTCCTTTTCTTTTTCTCACATAATCATTTAATATAATATTACATGACCTAATGCTCTCCCTAGCTTTGACAGTGACACTTTGTCCTTTGGTTAAGTTTCAGCCAGAAAAGATAAGAGCCTATTAGAGAGAAATTAAGAACAATTTCTGTCCTGTGAAACTACCAAACCAATTTAATTGCCAAAAATAGAGAGACATAACTTGGATTTTCCCCAGCTAGATTGCTACAACCATACAACATACAAGAAACACACTCTCCTACCTCATGTAGTAGTGGAATGACAGCATGTATAGGCATTCTGGATACTGTGTTCTTTATTACATTATCTTTTCTTGTGTTAAGCACTCTCTGTTAAAATGGAAAAACATGATCAGAGAATCGTTCAGTTCGAACGTGTGTATGAGCAATGAGCACAATCAAAAATTCCTGGCTTTAAATCTTTTTCTACTCCACTATCTTCACATGCTAAGATGAGGATTATGAGTAAAAGAAGATTTACTATGAAAAGGAGTTCAATTTTTCAAGTCAGCTACAATTAACAAACACTTGATTAACCAAAACAATCTAGCATTGCCTCTAGCCCACCCCATGTTAGAAAAGCATCAGCGTTAGTGAAGCATCAGAACACACTGAAGTTTCCTTTACTGTTTTCTGTGCTTGACTTCTGTAAATAAATGCCTTTCAGCAGTATCTGTGACAAGTAATTTCTATTTAGCACCAAATTCTTAAGATTTCATTTTCCTGCTCCTGAACTATCATTTTCTCCTAGTATAAGTGCAACTATAAGCTTCTCAAGTAAAACTGTTGTCATAAATGCATTTTCCAGACAATATCTACTTAGGAACTGTACACTCAGGAGACTAAGTATGCACTGACTCAGAAAGTAAGGTAGGTGACAACAAAAAAAGTAATACCACTACCATCATTTATAATACCACTGCCTGAAGCAGCAACTCAGCAAAAAGCAGCTGGGACAAACAACAGGTTCTTGACTATTCAGCCTCGCCAACTTTCAGGAAGGCTACTCAGAAGTCTCAGTGAACAGATTAAACAGCATACAATGATTCTGTAACACTTACATTTAGGATTTCTGCATCGTTGCTTTCCAAGCCCTGAACCAAAAGTACCGCGAAGCTATCTGTTTGTGGAAGGCCACCTGGAGTTTTGACTTTGCTCACATCAATATCCAATGCCTCTAAGCGCTCTTCAATGCTTTCCTGCAGACGACAAACATGAGCAGTGCTGTTTAAGTGTAGTTTCTCAGAAACTTAGCTGAAAGCTAAGTACCTAAACTACAGCATTCCCTCTGTTGGAATTCAGGATTTCCAACAGGATTCTGTTGGAAAATAACACAAATTTTGTACTGGGAGAGAATAGCCTGAGAAGAGAAGTTTTGACTGAAAAGCAGTAATATACCTTAGCCAACACAGACAGGCACAATCCTGGGACAAAGTTTTGCAGAAGCATGGCACAACTACAGGCAAGGCACCCAGGGCTTAAATGAGGGAAAGGTTTTGAGCAGAGGGAAGTTACTTTCATACAAAAAGGTATCACCAAGCTTGTTTCCATGCCAAACAAAGCAAGTTCAGTTTCATCTAAAGAAGTTGTAACAGTGACTTATGATTCTAGTTTCTCTATTACTGTTGTGTTTAATACAGGAAGCACTTTACCCCTGTCTCTCCCGGTTTCCTCTTGTTTTTCTTTTTCTCCTTTCCTGAGGCTGGAGTTTTGACAGCTGTACTATGTCCTGGAATTCCAGGCACTAGAACTTTGGTGTCTGAGTTCACAACAGGCGTTTTTACCTAGTAGACAGAGATAACCACATTTTGCATCAATTGTTAGTATCTTGAGCTTGCTTCCAATTTAAAAATACTGATTTTAATCCCAGTCTCTCACATACACAGTAAACCCAGCCTACTACAACCCATTTCCTTGACATACATATTAGTAAAATCCTATATTTTTAAGAGCAATTAACAACCTCAAACAGGTCAGGTAGTTTTCGTAATTAACTAAAGCAACTGTCTTGTTGGAATCACCTGTGGATCATTCTTCTTACAACACTCAAACCACATGTTTGTATCCAACAACAAATATTTGTATGTTTGCTAGCAACAGATACCACATGTATTAATAGTCAGGCCCTGAAATTGCATGCAGATTAATCCAGCTTCTACTGGAAGGTAAGAACTGATCATGAACAACAGCACAATGTAACAGCACTTGTGGGAGCCATGCCGGATGCCCACTGAAGCAATACAAATATAACCTACTTCAGTGAGCAAAGCAAATTCCAGATGCTGTGTGTAGAAGTAAAAAATAATAACATTAATAATAACAATAATAATAATAATAAATTGGTTTCGTAGCTCAAGAATTTTCCTGTAGAACAAGAACTTTCATGTAGAACAGCAATGGCATTAAATGCTGCCCTCTTTGCTCACCACACTGATCGCTGACCTTCTCCCCACAAGGCATGCTCAGACAGCCAAGAGAAATGCGTCTTCACTGGAATTCAGCAAAAAGCGAAACCAAGATGGGTATCATCACTGCATGCCAGGGAGTTCCTACATCTCTCACTGTATTTCAGCTCTGCTACCCACCAGCTCCAGGACTGAGGAATTAGCACAAAGCCGCGCTTGGCTGATGGAGCACCAGATCCAGTAGGTACCTTGAGGGTTAGAAAAGCAGCACTGTCTGCTCACTTCACAGATACAGAAGGCGTTTCTTCAAGGCATGGAATTTGTATACTGATTAAGAACTTCACAGCCTGTCTCTAAACCCCCGGAGGATCCAGCATGAAAGAAAACAGTGGCAAGTGGCCTCAGTGGACACTGCTGCCATTTAAGTGTCTATCTCACATTCCCAGGTGCCATACCCCTCTGTGAGTAGGAACACATGAAGGCCATCTCAATAAAGAGCCCAAAGAACATTCACTGCCTTTAAGGCTTAGTTTCGTTTTATTTAGGCTCTAAAACAAGGGCCATCCCAACCTCACCCCAAATCATCGGGGTCGAAGAGGCTGTACACACTGACAGATTCTAGGGGAAGGACTGATCTCAGGCAGAAGAGAAACCATCAACCAGTATTGTCTATCAGGCAGACCTGCTAAGAACAGGACTTGCTATGGCCATAGGAGGGTAACTGTGTGAGAGCATACTAGGAGACACAGCAACCATAAAGCACAGTTTACCCACACCTGCCTGAGTGCTACAGACATCTGTATCTACCACTGCAGCTCTGAGCAGGTCCATCCAGAAATCCAGCCTCATTTTAAATGACAGCAGTGAATTCTACCATTTCGAAAGTAAACAAGAGAAGCAACAAAATCACATTTCACACAAAGCTCACCTTTGTTAGGGCAACATCTGTTTTAAGTGACAACACTTTCTGGATGTCCCTTATCAAACATGAATGGGATTCCATGGTGTTCAAAGACTAGAAGGACAAGAGCAAAACCAGTTAACATATTTGAGATTCAGTCCTGTGATTCATTACACTACTCAAAGATGAGAACAAACTCTGAAGCTATAAAGTAGAATTAACCTTTTTCACTCTAGAACAGCAGTTGCTTTGCACATCTGTCATTTGTTACCAGACCTCTATGCCCTCCAAAGAGCACCACACAGGTAAACTGAAACAGTATTAAAACCAGTTTCAATGGTTTTGATTGAAACAGCTGAAATGGCAAGACACAGCCAGCAATAATGTCAAGCTGAATTTTAATTGAAAGAATGGGAGAATACAAATCACCTTTTGAAACAGCTCAGGGGCAACAGTCATAGCTCCCAGAAAAGGGAGAAAGAGTAAGTTTTGCCTTGTTAACACAACTTATAAAGTAAAAATAGTCCCTCCCACTGAGAGCAGCACACAGACCATATTACAAAATCCAAAACCTTTCCAGTCAGTTTTACATACCACTTTCTCTATGATGGGCTGTAAGGTGTTTCCATACACAAGCAGCAGAGACTGTTTGTCTGAGCAAAATGCAGCGGCCAGAATAGGGACTGGTTTTGGTGTGGAGTCCCCATCATTTCCAGGCGTTGCTATCTGAATAGTACAGTTTGATGTTAAGGGTTTTTTGCAATAACTGGAAGGAAAAAAAGAAGAAAAGATTTCCAAGTGAATGCTTTTGAACTCACTTAAACACTTCAACATCTTGCACATTTAAGCAAGCACCTTTTGTTAGCAGGTCCTCAGCAAACTCAGCTGGTTTACACCTTTTACAACTGGGTAAGATGAGGTACGCAGACAAAATCTTGGCTAAAGCAACACTTCCTACTGATGTCCAGCACAGCCCCCAACAACTAAGAATGCCAAGACAAAGAACCAGCTGGAAGCTGATTTGTGAACAAATACAAAGGCTCAAAGGCAGCAGCATAACAAGACTGAATTTTGCCTTACAGTAATTCCAGACCTCTCCCAAAGACACCCTCAAGATGAATGCTAACTTACCCATTTAAGATATGTTCAAATAAATGCAACTGCCCATCTCGGCAAACAACTGCTAACTTCACAGGCTGAAAGAAGGCACAGTAAAAGATTTTTATTAGATCAAAAGACAAACCTCCTGGACGTACAAGACATCAAGAAACAGTTGCATGGCTACAATTTGACTTTCTTCAGTAACTAAACACATTAAAGATAAAACTAAATCCATAAGGAAGATCAAAGACACTACATCTCAGGAACATTTAATACAACTGTCAGGAGACAAAAAAGTAACTCATAACTGTACTTGAACAGTTTGCACAGTAGCAGACACATGTCATCATAAACAGCAAAGTTCCACAAATATGGCACCTAACATGTCTAGAGGCATGGGACCTACAGAGGTGCTGACACTGTAAATACACTTAAGAGGAAAGAAACTGAGATGAGTACCCTGAGCAATTAAATGACAGGTGTATGTTACAGACAGCTCTTAACTCCAATACATGCAGTAAGAAGGCACAACTGGGAACAACAGAAAAAATAGCACTAAACACTAATTTTAGAATAGGAATCTAAAGGCAGCAGGAGAAAAATGTTTTACATTAATTATTGAAATGCTCTGTAAATGGGTTTCACACACAAACATTTTTCATAAGAAAACTGCCTTGAAAGACTTGTACTTGCTGAAATTGAGAGTTGGGGAATGTATGCTGCTACTTTAACTCATTAAAAGCTAGTCAATTCAAAATGCAGTCACGCTGCCAAAGCCATCTGAGGTCAGAAAAAAACCCAGGACCATATCCAAACTGGATTTTTTGAAAGATTTTTTTCTGTCCTTTTTGCTGCCAAGTTCTAACTACCATCCTGGAACCTTTTCTAAATAGGAAACAACTGACACTTCTGCCATCACAAGCAAAATCTCTGGAGAAAACACTGAATTCATACCTAGTAGCTATCAGCTTTACAAATACACCTGTAATAAATACCCTTACTCCTATTCGTATCTCATCTCTGCATAACAGAACCTAAATACTTACCAAACTTCTTTCTTTACACCCTTAAAAGGAAACTGACTTGACAACTGAGAATTGTTGAATGTGTTTGGTTACAAACTATTGCTCCTACCTCTTCTTTGACTTCTGATACAGTCAGGTCAATAAAAATTGGTTCATCTGTTACTGTGAAAGACATCACGGCATTCTTTTCTTTCCTATCTGATCTGACCTGCCTGGAAGACAATACAGTTCACATTATTTACCATGGCACAAACAGCACCATCTGCATCTGAAAAGCAGCACAAAGTCTATAAATCATCAGTAGCATTACTCATGCCATAATTTCATATTTCAGGTTAGGAAAAGTGCTCTAAATTCAAGTGCGAAGTAACTCCCAAGTGAAATTTAGCAAAACAACTTAGCTTAAACCTTACAGTAAGTACTAAGAAAAAGGAAGCCTGTCACACAGCATGTTCCTGGTATACACTAGCAATTCAAACAGCAACTGGAAGCATGCTCAGACACAGCCAATTCACATCTTCATTAAACAATCAGAAAGTTGAAAGTATTATTTAAGAGATCACCACTGCGTTTTTCCAGAGTGCCTCTTTTCTGCTTAACCTTCTGTTTAATCACAGATTTAGGAACATCCTCAATACTGATCCTAATCAAAAGGTGCAAAAAAACTTACATACCATACACTCAGTAATCGGTCATGTATGGCTCCAGACAAGAAATAAAGACCTGTAATTCCATCAAAGGGCTTATTTTCATTCATAGGTTTCACTGTGGTAAACGTTAATGATGACACTGATGTAGCATGGCCTGTGAAATGCTAAGAGGGGAAAGAAAAAAAAGAATCTTACAATGATTGCCATAAGCAGCCATATGACAAAAATTAAAACATTAGTTTACAAAGAACATTAGGAAAGATTCAAGTGTTACTAAGTCAACAAGGACATCTCAGTGACTTTTTTACCAGCTTCCCTGCATTTCTGTATTTCAAGGAAATTTTTTCTAAACCCCGATATTTTTCAGAATTTTAAAAGTCAAAGGAGGAATCAAAAGCAAATTTACTGGGACTAAATCCACGCAAAAGAAATCACATCCACCTGTATTGCTCTTAGTGTTGAACGCACTCCCCCACTACCACCTTTTTACACTTCAACTCTTATAATTAAATTAGATTTATAGTTTCATTCTCACTGTGACATGAATGCACTGATCTGCTGACACACTGAGGCTGTTCAACACAACTACAACTCTCCCCAAAAGCACTCTGGTTCTTCAATCTAGTTTCATAAACAGCAGTTTTGGTTACCACAGAATGCAGACACAGATGATAACTGCATGTGCCAGCCAGTCCAGAGTAACAGCACATGTGCACACACTTACCTGACAACAAGTACCAGGAGATTCAGAGACTAACTGTGTCCTACCTGCTAGCAGGCAAGAGAACACTGCCACGTTCATATATCAGTTAAAACACAGTAATTTGCTCATGTCCGAGCCCTGTTCAGGAACATCAAGGGGTTTGCTCCTATGCCTGCCAACTGTTTCAACAGCAAAACTGGTAATGCCACCAGTTACATGAAATTTACCAAAGAAACCTGGAAGAACTAATGTTAAACATGAGACAGCTCATGCACAAACCCACACCAGCAGTAACTAATACTGTGGTGAACTCAGTTCTCCTGCTAGAAGAGTATCAGAAAGGACCCAGTGAAAGAGAACAGCATCTATTTTTCTGGTACAGGCTTTAGAAGGGGTGCTGGAAGCATGCTCAGACACAGCCAAGGAATTTAATGTCCTCATTCAGCACTCAGCAAGTTGAAACCACAATTAAAGGTATCATCACAGCACCAGCTTCCAGAAATCCCAAAATTGCCAGTTGTTTCATCAAACTTAGTAACATTTCCAGATGTCCTATGAGGAAACACCAGATACATAATGGCACCAATCAAGAAGGATATTTTTTTGCATCTAGTTCAAAGTTACTTACTCTGTAGACTTCTTTGGTCTCCAGGTCCCACAGTTTTATAGTTCTACCAGCTGACAGCAGCATTTTCCCATCTGGACTGATGCATAAAGAGGTGACACTGCTATTGTCGCCTTTCCACTTGCTAGAATATGGACGGAGGGGTTTGTACAAAGGGAGAAAGATGGAGAAATAGAAAGAAACAATATTCATTAGCATCATCTCAAAATGCACAACAATCATGCTGGACAACTTAAGGCAAAAATTATTTTAAGGAATACTAATTTAAGTGGTCAAAGATGAGGTCACAGCTATTCTGTTTCTGCTCCTCACCTTTGAATTAGTTTACAGAAAAACACAGCAACTCAAAAATATAAAGTTATTCAATACTGTCCAACTGACAACTTACTTTTTATTTGCCTATTCTGTTCTGAATTCCTACATCAAATTCTCTACTACTTAGAATATAGCAAGAGAAAGCAAAGCAGTATGACTGGAACCCACCCCGAGTATCTGCACATGAACACACACGCTATGGGATATCAACAGGATGAATTCTATATCCTTGCACAGCTTCAGAGCTGGGATCACAGAAAAGCAATGAGATATCCTTCACAACAAGAGAGATGCAATTAATGAACCTTTAGGAAGGCACTTCAGCAGGGAGATGCCACAAAAGTAAAAAGGAAAGCGGTTTCTCCACACAGAAGGGTAGCATGATTGGAGTTTTCCTCTGAAACAGGTGAACTTGAGCAGGAAATTACCACCTATTGCAGAAGGCTGGCTTGACCAAGTAAGTAACTCCTAACCCAACTCAGAAACACAAAAAAGAAACGTAGAGAAGGGGAAAACAGAGACAGGTTACACAGAGGAATATACTGTCCAGATATGCAGGGACAGAAATAGCCAAAACTTAGCTGGTGTTCAAACCAGCAGGGAATACAAAGGCCAAGAAAAGGACATCAGCAGGAGAGTAAGTGACTGAGGAAAATGCAAGTCTCCTGCTGAATAGTGTAGGGACACATTCAGTACACAGAAAAGGCCAAAGCACTGAAGAGCAAATTCTCTCAGGCCTCCCACGAAACTAGAGCCAGAGGGAGCAAAGCAATCTGCATAGTAAAGGGAGATCAAATTAGGGATCACAGCAAGTCCAACACATGCAACTGCTTAAGACTGAACAGGATGCATCCAAAACTGCCAAAGGCATTGTTATTACAAGACCACACTATAGTTTTGAGGAGCCACATAGCTCAGGAGAAATTTCTGATGACTTGAGAAGAGGCAAAATATATCCACAAGGAGAATCTGGGAAACAGGGAAGGTTATACAACAAACCCACCTGGAAGCCATTTCTAGACACACAAATGTCAAAAAGTGCCTAGATTTACAAATGGCAAATTGTGCCTAGCCAACCTGACTGCCTTCCTGTGACAGACATCCAAGTGAACAAGCCACATATCTCAGCTTTAGTAACACTTCTGACAATGTCTCACATAGTGTCCTTGCAGCCACACTGGAGATATACAGACTGAATGAACTCCAAGGAGGCATAATATCTGGCTACACTGAGTTCAAACAGTTGCGATCACTGCTGTGAAGTCCAGCTAGTGGCCAATTTTTTAGCATCGCTCACTAAGGACATTCCAATACTATTTAATATCACCCAGGTCTTCATTAATGACCTCAAAAGAGGGCAGAATGCACACGTAACAAGTTCATATTCAATAGTAAATTAGGAAGGGCAGCTGAAATGCTGGAGGGCAGGGCATCTCAGCAGTCTTGAGAAACAGGCTGTCAAAATCTCAGAGCTCAAAGGAAAATGTACCATCCTGTACACAGGATGGAAATATCCCAGTACAGGCTGGGAGAAAGTAACTTTGTAGAAAAGTAGTTTGCAGTCCTCATGGCTGAGTTGAACACGAGTAAGGAAACCAGTTTCTCTCCCCTGTGCAACACTTTTGAAATTGCATCTCAGCAACATGTCTAGTTTGGGACAGCAGAAGAAAGTCACTGACACCCTGGAGTAAACCCAGTGGAGGGCCACGAACGTGGTTTAGGGACTAGAGCATGAAATGCAAGAGGGAAAGGTGAGGCAACTGGATGTGTTCAATCCTAAGAAGGGAAGGCTGGAGGCAGATTTTACAGCCATCTTCTACTTTATGTCAGGGTCCTAATACAACCCAAGGATGCATCTCTCCTCATGGGAAATCACAGAGGCTACTGATGATGGGCTGTTGGAAGTGCCCACACCAACTTTAACAAACCAACAGAGCTGCAGTAAGAATAATGCAACACTGGGAAATGTCACAGAAAAGAAATAACGTAAGAGAAGGATCAAGGTGCCATCACACACTAGGCTCTTACTGAAGTAAGATAACCAGGATTGTTACTAGAAATCTTTGCTGCTTCTTTAAAGTTTAGAAACAGTTCAGACTTCATTACAGAAAGAAAGTAAATGCCTTCACCAGACATCTTGTTACTTTGCACTAAGCTCTATTTTGCTCAATACTACTTTAAATAGTAGCAGCCTGCTCAGACAGCCAAGTGGAACTGTCCCCACTGCACATCAGTAGTGAGCGAAACCAAGTGGGTTATCATCACAGCAAGGCCCTTTGAGCAAAGTTGGGTGCATGTAACTGATTTAATTGGAATTTGGTGCTCCAGTATCTGCTCCCCCACATCTCCAAGGATATTTTCTAGAATTTAGTCAGCACCACAAAAGTGACTGGAAGCCCATGTCTCACTAACAGTTACTCTGGAGGAACCCTAATCTCTCAGCACAGTTGCTCCTTTCATCTAGTCTTTCCAATACACAAATGAAGAAACCCTGCTAGAATTAGTCTTTTATCCCTTAATAAAACCACTTCCAATCTCAGAACAGTAACAGCCAACAGTCAACTCTGTACAGTGGGCATGAAGACTGGAGAGTAGAGTGCAGGATTTCCAACAGGCCCTCACTAAAACCTGTGAGTAAGGAAATACACAAAAGCAAGTGCAAATAAATCTGATTGAAAACAAGCACCACTTACCACTTTACTTTGCAGGTCTGTGTGTTCCATTCCACAATGTGTTTGTCCTCTGAACAGCTATACAAGCAGCAGGTGTCTTGATGCCATCTCACACAGTTTACTCTACTGTCATGACCACCATCCTACAAAAGGTAAGAGAGGGTCAACTCATTAATAAATGAAGAAGTCTTGAATCCTGAGTCTTCCCCACACCAACAATGTGAACAAGCTGCTCTTCTGAGAGCTAAATTCAGACCACTGGCAACTTGAAGAGACCAATATACATGCACAGTCGTACAGGTTAAAGATATTTCATGTTTTGACACATACATGTAAGTATTTGAATTAGTTACACATAACTATTTGAATTCATTCTTGTTCTAGCACTTCAGAATGAACACAAAAATTGTCCGGTCCACTGTTTTTACACACACAGCCAAACAAGGCTGTCTAACAGCAGGAAATTTGCGCAAAGGAAAGTCTGTCACGGATGTCTTGCCGGCAGTCATTGTCACGGTTTAACCCCAGCCAGTAACTCCTCACTACACAGCCACTTGGTCACCACCCCCTCTGCTTCCCAGGCAGGATGGGGAGGAGAATGAGAAGAATTGAGATAAGAACAGTTTAATAACTAAAGTACAACACAGTGATAATAGAAAGAATACCAACAATAACAATAATAATAGGAAACAACAAGAGAAGAATTGAAAGCTTAGAAAACACAAGCGATGCACAGTACAACTGTTCACCACTCACTGACCAATACCCAGTCTGAGCTGAGCAGCAATCGGTCCCTTCTGGGTGACTCCCCACAGTTTCTATACTGGGCATGACATGCTGTAGTATGGAATACCCCTTTGGCTAGTTTGGGTCAGATGTCCTGTCTCTGCTCCCTCCTGGCTTCTTGTGCCCCTCCTCACTGGCAGAGCATGAGAGACTGAAGAGTCCTTGACCAGAGTAAGCATTACTTATTAACAACTAAAACGTTGGTGTGCTATCAGCATTGTTCTCAAACTAAAGCCAAAACACAGCCCTGCACAAGCTACTGGGAAGAAAAATAACTTACAGCTGAAACCAGGACAGCCATCTAAGTGCCTGCTTGCTTAAGTACATTCAAAGATGAACAGCCTTCCTTTTGCACTCAGCATTCAAGAGCAAGCTACTGTAAGAAAGATAGGTAGAAGACCCTACAAAGGCATATTATTCACCTCTCAACCACCAGCTCAAATATACTCTTTAATCACTTATGAAGATATTTCCTAAAGTTTGTAAAATTTCACTATTTGAATTGGCACCAGACAGCTCCCTAAAGTGCCACTGCAAATCAGCTTTAAGCAAGACAAAACATACCACAGCAAAGTATGTTCAATAAGGACACCTGAAAGTGACAGGAATCTTATTCTACCAGGAATAATCTTCTAGCTCAACCTATCAGTAAAAAATGAAGAACTCATCTGATATGCTGCTCCTATAAAAGAGCAGCCAGTGTTTTCACCTGAAACTCTAATTTCTTCATAGTTTTCAAGCATAAATACAGCTTTTCCATAAACAGCTGATACTCATTAGCTAGTGTCACCTGCACACGTCATGATTTTAAGAAGTCACTTCTTCCCCTAAATTCACGTACATTTATCACCCTTCATACAACTAACAGTTTAGAAGCAAAAGTATGCCCAAATACCCCAAAGTATTGCACAGAGTCATTCATATAGATTTATTTTGCTCAGTACGAAACCCAAGACTAAAACCAAAGTGCTCAGGAATAACAGGAAAGTTCTCAATGAGAAAGGAAGAATGAAAACAAGCGCATCTTAGACCATCAACATGACAACTTCCCAAGAGTCAATGGGTACTTCAGTCCTGCCCTCCTCTCCCACAGTACTGTGCAGGAACTGAGAGTATGACACTTCCACAGTGCACTTAATTCTCCAGTTAGGCATTACATCATTGCTGCTAATTGGAATGACACATAACAAATCTGTGCACAATGTTACAATGTTAAGATATCACACTAACTTCAAACCCAAGATTTTTCAATGCATATATACTGCCAACAAAGAAAAGCACCACCTGAAGATTCCCAAGCACCTGAGTTAGTGCACCTCTATCCATATACACAGCTATTAAGAAAAGGACACATATAATTAGGTTAGTTTATTCCATTTTTGAGCAGCAGAAAGAACAGCATAAACTGACTGAAACCATCAGTATTTGGTAGCATGTGATAAAGAGTGTATTACTTACTAGCTTGCTCTGTAGTTCTCCTTTTACTGTGCTGTACAACAAAATGCTACCAACTGCTGTACCAACAGCTAGGATATCTAATTGCCTGTCCACTTCTGCAACTTCAGACTTCCGTTTTTTCCTCTGTGGACCATCCTGGAAAATCAAAAATAAAACAAAAGATGAAATAAATTAGTCTGACCAGCTAATCTCAGCGTTAAAGCAGAAGGGAAAAAATCTTCCATAAGTCTGAAACCCAGTCAGCCAGCACAAACTCTGCCAAGATGCAAAATGAAGACACTGAAGCGCACACCAACCTAGAGACTCAGCTGGTACCTTCATGAGCAAGGTACCCAAGCACTATGAATCACCTAGAAACATTCGGTGGAGGCAATTTTGCTAGTCTAGTGACCACATACATGAAGGGAAAAAACAATTGAGTTTTTCCACAAACTTCATATCCCAGAGGCAGAGGTAAAGATTAACATAATCTGAATACTTTATCCAGAAAATGGAAAACAGTTGATAAAGAATGATGAGTTTTTTCCCCAAAGCTATTCAGAAGACTCTTGCAAATATAAAGCATTCATAATGCCTCTTAAAAAGAAAGTGCTATCCTGATCTGCAAAGGACAGGAAAGTGTGCTCTTCAAATTTAAAACCAAATATATATACACAAGCTAACACTTCCTCTAAGCAACAGATATATTTGCACTGATGAGCAGCAAGAAGAAGCCAAAGGAGACTGATAAAATGTGAGCAATCAGCTCTGTGCAAGCTCCATGTGGTACAGCTACTCTGTCATACAACAGACATCACACAGCAAATAATTTTTAGTCAGGTCCAGAGATTAAGGAGTTTTTACCACCGCTACAATTTAAAAGTTAAACAGAGGAGGGTAAATACTTTGATTCTTTGAAGAAGGACTTTCTTCTCCTCTGCATTTAACACACCTTCTGCAAGGAAAAGTGCTTTGGTTTAGGCCAATAAATACCAAAATGCTACACAGATACTTTTACCTCAAAAGCAAGCTCTTGAGAAAAGAGATTACATTGGAGGTTTTGCAAGCATTTGTTTACTCTTCATTTTTCCTGGGAAAGAAAAGTGTTCATGAAAATATTACAAAAACATAGATGCTGAGAAACCATCACAGTCACAAGGCACAATCAAGTAAATCAAGCAGGTTTTAAGACTATATATGAGAAAAGACCCAACTGGTTAAATTTTTGGCAACAATGCCAACTAAGCCACACTGAAACTGCTGTCTGACATGCAAGGACAAGTGTCGCACAGCCAGTGAAGATGTAAGTACAGTTTGTATGATTCCTGGTAGCTCTCCATCTCTTCATACAATTTTACTGACTATCCCACACACCTCCACTGCAAAGCAAAGCCACAATTAAGAACAGATTTTATTCTTTTTCCTTACCTAATTTTAACTAAAACTTGTTCACCCTCCATTTCAGTTTGTTATGGCCGATTTCCCTTGGAACAACCCAAAGGTACAACAAAATTCCCACTCAAGTCCACTGTGGTTTCCAGTGTCAATAAGAAAGTTAGAGGCAGTGAAAGTTTTTTTCCAGTTATTCTTTCACACCTATTTCTTTGCTGACCACCCTTTACCAGCATTATTAGCAGGACATTTTGTCAGGAATTTCTGCATGAAAGAAATGTCACTGGAAAATTCAGACACCTGTTAATGTTGGAGATGACTCAAAAAACACTCTGAGAACTCAAAAGAAAAAGAAGTTTAAAAATCAATCGACTTCTCTACCCTGCACTAGATTAGTACATAGATAGACCGCAACTGCAGCAGAGATCCATGAGGGATTCACTTGTGGATCAGGGACTTAAACAGAAAAGCACCCTGCATTCATGGGTAGGACAGGGGAGCTGAACTATACCAACTACCAGCTTCCTTTTAATTACTTTTGTTCAGATTGACTTGAACTCAAGTTTATGTAGAAATCCTTCAACTTTGCCTGAAAAGCAGAGTTTTAATTAGTAGCAATGACTAAGAGAAGTTGCTTGAAAAAGGATCGTGCACTCATTTTTCCATCATGTTCTTGAGTAGGTCAGCCACTGAGACTTTAAAATAAACTCAGAAATCCAATCTCTGCAGCCACATGTGAAGCAAAGCACTTGACACACTCAAATGGGCGGGAACCCTAAAAAGTCTTGAGAGCTGTAGATGACAGAGCAGTTGCAGCTTAATAGGAAGAAAGTGGAAGAAGGTGTTCTGAAAGTCTGGTGGTCCACATACTCTTGCACAAGGCACCACTTCACAGAGCAGGAGGAGATGAACACTGCAGGCAGGAAGTACTGACACTACAAAACCACGTGTGCAGGGAACATCCCAATAAGCCACCACTGCATCAGCAATTCCAGGGCCTGCAGTTCAAAACTTAATTCATAACATTCCCGTGTTACACATGGCCTTCATCAACATGGCAGCAACCCAAAACATACTTAAGTTTAGGTGTAATATGGCCAAACACCATTTACAGATATCTAGTGGCACAGTTTTACTCCTGACGACCAGATGCTAGTACTGCCCAGAGATGCCAACTCTCCAGGAATTAAAAAAAGGAAAACCAAGACTAATGTCAGAAAACCCATATTCAATAAAATGTATTTGGCAGAACCACCACAGCTTTAGTTCTTCAGTTCAGTCTAGGAACAAACCAATGAATTCTAAAAGTTTATGGCATAATTATCCCAAGAACTGGTATGTTTTCCAGCTCCATTTGAAAACATACCAACTTTCATTCAGAGGAGAACATTCAAGCTACTGGAATAATTAAAAAGCACTGAAAGGTAGCCAAATGCTGTTTGATCAAGTCCATTTTTCATACAACCCTAGATCAGGTAAAACTGGCACATCTATGGGTTTTAGGGGTGCGTCTCTAGAAAAGGGTTGGCTTTTAAAAGTCACTCAGAATCCCCCTGTACTTGACTTACAGCACCACAGCAGTGCACTATGTGAGCTTTTAGTTTTATTTCACACAGGATGGATTAGTCCTCAATTACAGGTATTTAACACTGAAGAATCACCTACACAGTCCTGCAATTCATGCATGGATCCTTTTTTATTCAGTTACATGATGAATGAACAGGTTAAGGCCAATCTAAAACTGACCTTTTCTGAAGCATTCTTCAAATGTTCTGGGAGTTTTCAGAGTTCAGCGACTAAGATGTTCAACTGAGAAAAGTGAGATATCGACTTCCTCTGGACTGGCAGTCTGTGCTGAGTGTTCTGAAATATCTCTTATAGCATTTCAAATACACTAAATTGTTAATATACCAAAAATCATTTTTAAAAGCCCTCCCTACATCTTATGATAAAGGGGGGTGGATTTCACACACTTTATTCAAAGGATACCGTTTCCTGAGAACAAATGTATGTCCTAACTAAAGAAAATAAGATTACTTCAACACAAAGAGGGTGAAAAAGTACCTTACTATATACACTATAGATATTTCCAGGTTGAGTGTTGACCTGAGGTGAAGTTAAATAAGACAAACTCTAGGTGGAGAACACCCAAGCTCTCCGATGTGTGCTCTGAATAAAGCCACCAACCTTCTCGTAGGACTCCTGAGCTTGGGAAGATGCGTCACGGGCAGTGGAGCAGCTTGCATGGAGATGCTTCCAAGGGTAAGGAAGTGTGGAGAGACACTGCCTTTACTGGAATGTGAACTGTAAGCTAAGCGGATGTGCACAGCAGCCGACCTGCTCTGCAGCATCCTTTTTGAATAAGGTGAGATATGCTATGAAGTAACATACCTTGCTTCTTCAACGATGGCTTCTTCCATGCAGGTTATACAGAAGATAAATGATTTTACAGTCAGAGCTTCTGCTGACAGACACACTCCCCCTTTTTTTTTAATAATAATACTAAAACCTCCACTGCTGCTTCCCCCACCATGTGAAACCTGCCTTGTGAGGGCTGATGCTGCAATGTGCCTCTGAAGGGAGCAGAGCCCCCAAGCACACACCCCAGGGGACATCAGGCATAGACATGCCCCAGCACCTTGGGCAGGGTTCCCTGACTGAACCTCGAGGAACCCCACACTTCTCCCTAGGACCCTAACCCTGTACACGACCCTGGTGAGGCCACATGTAGAGCACTGCCTCCAATTCAGGGCTCCTCGGTACAAGAACAGGAAAAACTGGAGAGGGCCCAGCGGAGGCCACAGGAGGTCTGGAGCATCTCTCTTACTGAAGAGAGATGGTGGAAACTGGGCCTGTTTAGTCTAGAGAAGACTGAGGGAATCTCATTAATACATGCAAGTATCTCAAAGGTGGGTGCCAGGAGGACAGTGCAGGACTCTTTTCAGTGGTGCCCAGGGACAGGACGAGGCGCAGTGGGCATAAACTAAAACACATAAGGAAGAATTTTATGCTGAGGGTGGTGGAGCACTGGAACAGGCTGCCCAGGGGAGCCGTAAAATCTCCCCCTCTGGAGACACTCAAAACCCTCCTGTGTAACCTGCTCTGGGTGGCCCTGCCTTAGCAGGAGAAGTTAGACTGGATGATCTCCAGAGGTCCCTTCCAACCCTGACCATTCAGTGTTACCCGCACCGATCCACCTCATCTCCGCTGCCCGGCCACGCCGACCCCCGCCACATGGCGCCGGGAGGGCGGGGTGAAGCCGAGCGGGCCGCGGTCACGCGTCAGAGTTACTCATGGCTCCGCCGTTCTCTTTCCTTTACCTCGGTATCCCACCGCGCTCACTTCCTTCCCTCACACACTCACCTGTACCTTATTGGGGGGCTGCCGTCCCCCCGGCGGGGCCCACGCCAAGCAAGTACAGGCAGCACTGAGGTGAGCGGAGGGCACGTACTCATGCTGCAAGCGACTGTTCGCCGTCTCCCACACCCGCAGGCGCCCATCCGAACCGGAGATGGCGAAGAAGCGGCAATCGCTGGGGGAGAAGGAGCAAACGGCCCCCACCGGCGCGGCCACCGCCGCCATGGCGCTGCTTGCCCGGCCCTCCGCGTGCTCGCTCCGCGCGCCTGCGCCGCGCACGCCGATGTGTGCGGAACGTCATCGGCGTGCGCGGCGCAGGCGCGAGGGGTGGCCGTTGGGAGTCTTCTTTCCCGCCTCTCTCCTCATGAGGGCTTGTAGCGGGTTGAGAAGGGCCGTCTCCTTCGCCTTCTCCACCGACGAAAGGGTGGGCCCTGGCGGGAAGCCTCCGAGGAGAGCATGGGAGAAGTCGTTATCGCCGCTGGAGAGGGTGAGGAGTATGCTGCCGCCGGAGAAAGCGGCGGAGGTGGGGCGGTGCGCGGCGGCTCCTCGTGAGGAGAGGACGGCCGCTTCTCCTGAGGTGGCAGCAACCCAGCCCGGTGTTTTCCGCCCTGGGGAACTGGTGCTGGCGGAAATGAGGAGGAAGTACAACAGGACGCTGAAGCTTATGTGCCGCCTGGTGGTGGGCTCGGTGTTGACTAGCAACGGTGGTCTCCTGCCCCACCGCGATATCATCGGCAAGATGCCCGGGCAGATGCTGCTTACCTCGGCAGGGGTGAGGCTGCAAGTGAGGCGGCCTTCGCTGGAGGAGTATGTGCTGCTGATGCCGCGGGGGCCCACTATTGCCTATCCTAAGGTACTGACTGCTCTACTGGGACGGCCAGTGACCGGCAGCAGTCACTGGCTGAATCTCACTCTTAGTTTCCAAGACTGGTAATGTGTCAGGTGTTTTCTCACCTGCAGGATATAAGTGCTATGCTAATGATGACAGATATCCACCCGGGAGACACCGTTTTGGAAGCTGGCAGTGGGTCTGGTGCTTTGACCTTGTTTCTGTCAAAAGCAGGTAAAAAGCTGTTTATATAATACATAGAAGCAGCGCAGTTGTAGATCATGGAGTAGTTTGGGTTGGAGAGGACCTTAAAGCTTATCCAGTTCCAACTCCCTGCCACAGGCAGGGACACCTTCCACTAGACCAGGTTGCTCCAAGCCCTGTCCAACCTGGCCTTGAACACTGTCAGGGATGGGGCAGCCACAGCTTCTCTGGGCACCCTGTGCCAGGGCCTCAGCACTCTGACAGGGAAGAATTTCTGCCTAATGTCTCGTCTCAATCTCTCCTCTGTCAGGTTAAAGCCATTCCTTCGTGTCCTGTCACTACAGGCCCTTGTCAGAAGTTCCTCTGCAGATTTCTTGTAGCCCCTTCAGGCACGGGAAGCTGCTCTAAGGTCTTCCAGGAGCCTTCTCTTTTCCAGGCTGAACCAGCCCAGCTCTGTCAGCCTGTCTCGGTAGCAGAGCTGCTTCAGCCCTCAGCATCCCTGTGGCCTCCTCTAGACTCCCTCTGTCAGCTCCACATTCCTCCTGTGTTAGGCACCCTAGGGCTGGATGCAGGACTTCCGAGGGGCAGGGAGGGGCGGCAGGGTGAGGGCCCGGTCACATGTTTCTGAATGGATTCACAGCCGGATCATGTGGGTGAGGGAAGGAGGAAGCCTGGTGACTCCATCTAAAATGTCCAACAAAGCCACAGAGCCTCACCTCCTGAGCTGCTGACAGCTGCTTTCTCTCATTACAAAGTAGCAAGGAGAAAGAGAAGCTTTTTTGGTAGGTTTTAGAACTCAAAAGTAATACAAGGATCAAATAATACAGCAAGACACACCCTGTTCTCTATGCTTGTATATCCCAGTAACACTGCCTTTATGAACACTGTGTACTAGGCTCATACCATAGATTTCTGGGTAGAAAATTTATGCTTAAAGCCAGTAATAAATTATTTTATTACAGTTAGGAAAAAGAATAGGAAAATAACACAAGCCTGTGTAAATTAAAGAGTACACTTGAAAGTTTGTTTGTAGAGCTGAAATCAGTAAGCAGGTCTGGGGGGGTTTCTCAGCCTTTCCCCAACCCTAAAAGAACAGGAGAAGAAACTACTGTGCAAGGAAAACAGCAAACCTATGTGAAAATGAGGGTTGTCAAAAACCTTACTAACAACAGAAGTGCCACTGTCTGTAGTGACCAGTGTTGCAGCTTCCTCAGGTGGTGTCTCTGGTAGCTCCAGCAGGAGAATCGTAGATTGATAAGGTTGGGCCGTAGATGCTCAAGTCATCTTCTGCTGCAGGAGTTGTTTGGGAGGACATCTAGGGAACAGTTTGTAGTACTATAGCTGTGCTTTATTTCACGTGTGGGTTGATGGATTTCAGTCTGTAAAAGAACTAATCCAGCACTTTATTTGCATGTGTTTGTTTTAAATGTAAAGAAAAAATAAATTGTAACTGATGGTTTCCTATGTGATTGTTCCCTAAAGTGAAGTCAAAATTTACAGGTGTACTTCTGATATTTACTACACTACTTTTTTATAATTCTTTATTACAGGAGGGAAAAGCATAAGCCTGGTGTCTTTGTTTGTTTTCAGTTGGACCCAAAGGACGTGTTATAAGTTATGAAATCAGAGATGACCATCATAGTTTAGCTAAGAAGAATTACAGGCACTGGTGTGCTGCATGGAAGATAGGACATACAGAAGAGTGGCCGGATAATGTGGATTTTATTCTTAAAGACATTTCAACAGCAGCTATGGGTATGAAATCGCTAACACTTGACGCAGTAAGTCCAAAAAATCCTCCCATTTGATGTTTATCTTCTCTGCATAAATTCAAACCTCTTTGAGCTGCTCACACTCACAGTGGGATTCCCACATCTGGTTGAATGTGAGAAAAAACAGTCAGATCTTCATCAGTGACAGAAACGTTCTAATTTGTTTTGATCAGATTACAAGTATTTTCAAGGTTTCAGTTACAGGCTCCCAAACTCAAGAGTGATGTGGCTGTTGTAGAGAAATACCACAATTAATAACTGCTGCCTTGTAGGCAAAGACAGACTTTCGTGTATTTTTGAGAAACAGATATTTTTGTATCTGACTAAGGTGTATATTTCAAACATTAAATTTAAAAATACATAAGCTTATTGAAAATATAAATATATAAATACTTTGCTATCAGCTATATAGAACGCACAAGGTAACAAAGCCTAAGTTAGAGTAAGGAATGCCATTGCTTGCTCTCTCATCCTGCTTTCTATATCCAGATTTTGCCAGGGAAAACAGCCAGATGTTAACCATTCTGCCATGCAAAGCAGGAAATCTACATACAGCACCACTTTAAACACGACAGTTGTGTTCAGTGCTTTGAGCAAAGAAATAAAATACAGAGCATACACACCATTCTTTTAAAACTTGTACAGGGAAGATATTTCTGTCCCATTGGTTTGCAGTTTGAGTAGTTTTCTAACAGATAAAGCTAGCAGATAAACTGCCAAAGACAAAAGCTTTCTGAATCTTGAAACAAAGAGCAAGTTAGACTTTGAGGCTGCAGTGCGATCCCTTCATCATAAGGATGCACTTGAACATTTATTCTTTTTTTATATTTGAAAACTAAATACGCAAAGGTGTTGGCAAATGCAGTCTTCTAAATGTTTTTATTAATGTCAACATTATGGAACTGAATTAGTAGGAAATTTAATGTTGACGTGGGACTGCTGTGCTGGAATGAATCTGGAAATGCTGCTTGCTGTTTCCAGATTCATCTGGAAGTAGCAAGGTCTTTGTCTTGTAACTGTGTGGAGCTCAGGTTTCTCTGAGGTTTTGAGAGGCAGTAATAAAACTGGTTTGTGATTACATAATGCTGTTGTATGCGTTCATTTCCATAGATGAATATTGTATTTTCAAGCACTGTTAGGGGAAAAAATGATAGATTATATTAAGATGTACTGGGAAAACACGTGTCTTCCTCTTACAGGTAGTTCTGGATATGGTTAACCCTCAGTCTGCTCTGCCTGTTGTACAGCCAAGTCTGAAACAGGGTGGTGTGTGTGCTGTGTATCTCGCAAAGTAAGTATTTACTTCTGGCACTTACACAGTTATTTGGGCATCACTGAACATTGTCATAAAACCAAACATCTTTAAAAAAATACATCCAGCATCAATGAAATGTTTAATGAAATTCTCTTTTTTGGGAGTTGCACTCAGTATAAATTACACTCAGCCAAATCCTTTGGCCTTCACTTTGGGAATGTTCTCATAGTTAGTGGAAGTTTAAAGATATCCTCAAAACAACTACTGCTTTCCAAATCAAGTAGTCAGCTTACTAGCTCCTTTACCCTAAAGTTGAAGGATTCATGTAACCTCAAAGGCAGAGAACGACAAAGGCAGCAGAATTGAGAATAACTGTATGATTCGAGTTTTTGAAATACTGCTTTATCCTTTGCATTTCTTCAAAAGCATCACACAGGTTACTGAACTTTTAGACAGAATACGGACCTCCAGGCTCCCTTTTTTGTGTGAAAAGATCATTGAGGTAACTCATAGAGACTGGTTGGTGCTCCCTGCTAAAATCAAGAATTTCAAATCAAGCCAAGTGGTGGAAACTCAAGAAAATATTGAAGAAACACTTCAAAAGGAATATGAAGAAAACTACATTCAGGATCAAGTAGTTTTTACAGAAGGTGAATACAATGGTAAGAACATTATTGCTAATGAGAGATCCTGTTAATGCAATTTGATAATCTAGGGATATACTGATGGCAAAGTTTGTACGAAGAGGCAATTGTTTTTTTGACTTTTTTTTCCCTTCGGTCAGCTGAGATTTCTGTAAAGAACAAACAAGCTTTTGGCCAGCCTAGACCTTGTCAGATTTGAAAAAGGATATATTAATGGTTATTTATGTTTAAATATCTTATTAAACAAATCTAGACTAAATAGAAAATACATTGCAGTCTGCAAATATAGAATGACTGCCCTTCTGCTGTTTTCAAACTCTGATGTTTCTAATAAAATTCAGTCTTCTACTCATCCTGTACCTGTTTTAGAGGACCCTGATGAGCTTTAAGGGTTCCATAGAAGAAATGTTGCTAGTGTGCTGTGTTTTGTAATTGTGCCCTTCTGGCTCATCCAAAAAAGATGCCTCATACTAGAATAGATTTGCTAAATCCATAGTAGAGCAGAGAGGCCTGAATGTGCTGATAGGTGACAACAAAGCACTTTGACAGAAGCAAAAATAAGGTCAAAATATGTGAGGGGAAAATAACCCATGCTCATTGCAGCTCTAGTCTGCTTTTATGTTCTGAACTTGGAAAGAGTTAACAAAAGAATGCTCTTTCACAGAACCGCTTTCTGATGATACTGAAACACACTGCTCAGTGCCTTATGTTGCTCGACCATCTTCCTGGCAGGATGCTCATTCAGGTGAGACACTTAAAAATGTTTCTTTAATCTCAAATGTTTAGTGGTATTTTACTTTTAAAAATGCTGTTGTGTTGTACTAGCTTTTGATACATTACTATATCACAAAACCATAAAACTTATAATAATAAAATAATCTTTGTGTATTGAAATACTGAAGTAGTAATTCGTTTTGTTTTTTAATTAGCATTCCTTATCAAGCTGAGAAAGTTTGGACCACTGCATGCTTGATGCTGCTGGAATGTCAGCTGCTACTCTGAGTATTGTATCAGAATAAAATAAAATGTTACAAAGTAGCTACTACATTTTGCCAGTTGTATAACTTTAAAGTAATGACGGCTATAATTTGGATGGTATAGAAAGTTTGAAACCTCACCCACTATTCAAAGGGAGAAGTTTTAACAGAATCCTCAGGTATAGTGCTGTGATGTAACAGAGGTTGTCCTGCAAAGCACAATATCTGTTTGTGTCTCATCAGGCTTATTTCATTCTTCATTGCTTGTAAACCACTCCATGGATTTGTCTTGCTTACAGATGCTACCTGGTCTCCTTTTGCTGGACAGGCTCTGGCAGTCTACCAGAAATAAGGGGAAAAAAATTGAGTAAGAACATAATAGATCAAGGTCTGTCCTTTGAAATGCAAGTGAAGCCTCTTTGGACTTCACTGGCTACCGACTGGTGGCTGTTGGTTTCTTAAAGCACAACTGTAAGAGAAACAAAAACTTACTGAATTTGTTCTCTTGATAAAGCTGTGCTTATTTCAAGAAAAAGACCCATTGATGACACATAGAGCTCTGGTTCACTTACAGCATCTATGCTGAAAGGTGCCTGGTTTTCTATGAACTTTGCTTTATATAAAGCATTCCCCAACAGTCTTTAACTTTTTTTTTCCTGACCTTGTCAAATATCAAAAGCAAGAAACAGATTTTTAAGTTTTTTAGGGCTGCATATAAGTCTCCATATAACATGTTAAGCGTGTGGTGATGTTTAACATTATTAAATGATGTGCTGTAGACACATGACTTGTTCTGTATCTCAAGGAAGATTCAAATGCCAAATTTTTCAAAGTTGAAAGATTCCTTGAGAATCACAGTTGTACTGAAGCTGTCAAAAGAAGTAACAGCTATAATAGTTAAAATGTGGATATTAGTTAGAACGCATACAAATGAAAAGTAGAGCTATAAATAACTGGAAACCCCTGTTAAATAAAGATGCCAAGTTAAATAAGGATGCCAAGAAGGCTGCAGTGGTTAAGTGCATGAAGGAAGTCTACATCTCAGCTGTGTTCTACTCTTAATTATGAGTATTTGCCCCATCACTGCTGTGTGTAATGGAGGCTTCTCATACAGAGGCTCAGAATGCTATTTGGAGTAGATAAATATGCAGAGATTCAATTACATAAAAGAGTTTTCAGACTAAATTCTTGTATTTCTTTATATCCATACCCCAGTCTTAAAAGGAAATCTTGCATAAACTCCATTAACACTGAGATACACTTCAAGGAAAATGTGAGTTGTGATTTAACATGTTGAAACTGAGGACAGCAACTGAGCAGCCTGCCTTTTCTAAAAAGAGTGCTGTCAACAACGGCTTTTTAATTCATGTGACATGCTCCATTATTTTCATTGCTGCTTCTAGCCAATCCTATGTGTTTAAAATAGGATTCTCAATTTAATTTCTAATGCAGTAATAGTAATAGTGCCTAAATAGACTGAACAGAACCCAAAATCTACTGTAGTAGATAAAGACAATTTGTAGAGACTCATAATACAAAGCAGGTGGTACTTCAGGAAATCAAGAGACAGGAAGTGAAAATGGAAGCTATGGCAGTAAAGGCACAGTTCTGCCAAGGTTTGTAACAGGGATGCGTTTGTAACAGGGATGCCTGCTCACGCAGAGATCATGCCTTGCCATACACAGTCTGAAAGGCAAATATGGCCTCAGTTGCCTTAAACTAATTGAAAATTATTTGCAATTTTTAAACTATACCTTGGGCGTAATTCAGTGGAGAGTCAATGAGCATTTTTTCAGTTGCAGTGGTGTCCTTCAACTTCTGGGATGAATGTAATTCCATCATCTCCAAAGTGTCAGTAGATGAGGAGGAAGATGATGATAATCCTAGTCGTACAAATCTTCCTTTCTTACCACAAAGCATGCAGTCTGTAGGAGTAGCACTTGGTCCTCGGGGCAGCTGTGCTTCATGATCATTGTAGTTTCTCACAGCTCCACTGTGGTATATGGAACGCTCTCGCTGCCATGCGTAATGTGTTGGAGCAATAGCCATCACCTACCAACCAACCATTAGATCAGAAACCACAGCAACAGGAAAACAAGGAATCCAATTCACGTATGGCAGAGAATAAATGCTACATAGCTGAAATGGGGATCATCTGTTGTCTATCTGCTTCTCTTGACTAGAAAGTTTGCTACCTTAGGCACAAGCAAATAAACCATTTGTGAATCAAGTTAGAAACTCAGCAGTTGACAGCCTTGTATATTCGTGTGAATCATCCCAAATACCAGTTTATGTTTCTTATGTTGGACAGAAGATAGCATCTTTTATTAACTACTGAATATCAAGTAAAAGGATCTTCTAGTTCACGGCATGACTGAAGTAATGACAGTTGGCAGCTGGGAGAGTGTGCTGGGAAATGGGAAAAGCATTCTGCATTTGCCTTGTTCTTTGCACTTTTCCCGTCAGCATCTCATTCTATCCCCAGATACGGGATTCTGGAGTACGAGATTTTCTTTCCTACCAGCTGTAGTAAACATTATGTTCTTAGAACATGACAGGGCTTTTCCAGACAAATACATTCCAACTGAAAAAGTGAGGAATGTCTTTTATTCCCCTCCTAAGAGTTTTGGAAAACAGGGGTTGTAATACTGCATTAATAGTAGAGAACATTAAAAATGTGTTCTTCTGTTTCTCTTTTTTAAAATGCAATGAAAAACCCTTATCTTAAAAAGTCAATTGAAGTTACATTATTCATTTTGAAGCATTAAAATTTCACCTGAAGTGCTGGGACTTTTATTTGGAGGTTTTACTTATGCACAAACTTGTAATTTGTAAAGCACATACACTCACACAGAAGTATTTCTGAAGTGAATGAAGAGAAACAACTAATAGTAAATTTAAAATAAAAATTATGCATAAAGCAAAAAGATTCTAGTCAATAAAAACTTCACTTTTAGCAGTAGCGCAGTGTAAAATATTCTAGTTTACCTTAAAAGCATAATTTTAAATAATGTATTTTACATGCAGAAGAAAACTCATACAGGATAAATGGGCCATTACATGTTAGCTGCATCTTTTCTTTCCCATGGCTTGTCTATGCACTGTAAGGAAGAAATTATATGGACAGAGCAAGACTGTTAGCTGGTATTAACTGTTGTATTTTCATCACCTACAAGATTAAAACCCTCCCTACCTCTTCACAGCAGCGTCTGCTTACAATAGCCCTGTAGTCAATTCTACTCCACAGTTCATCTCTTAACTTTAAGAAATCTGGGAAGAGCTTTCTCCAGGCTTTTCCCAAAGCCCATGGGAAAATGTCATACTTTGATTCTTCATCATCTTCTTCAACTGTATTTGCCAGGTACCTTCAAACATATATATGTTTGTGGTTGTAAATATTATTCAGTCTTAAATCACTGTATTAGTATGATTTCTAATATCAAAAGACATAATATTAAAGTCATTCTTTTTCCCAGTATTGTGAGAGTAACTGCTAACAAAATACAGCCCTCTGGAGTAGTATTCATTTCTGTTCTACAGAAAGTTCCATACGCATCCTTTCGGTAAATAAAAACTTAAACTCCTAGAAAAACTGTGTTACCCTAAAGGCTCCTAAATATGTAGATAATGCAAGAACTAACATATCCTGACAACTTTCTCCAGACTGGCAAGGTATCCTTGCACTAAAATTGGACAGTGTCTGACTGATTATCTAAATAATGTTTAAAACTATCTTACGAAATGTCAAAGTTTACATTACTTTACGGATTTTTAGCAATTCTTGAAAAATGATGTTGCTCACATTAAATTAGCAGTAAACAACTAAATACATGTCTCCAATAATGAATTAAAACATTAAAGGAGTTTTTTTAATGTCTATATTTCTCCCTTCACTCCATGCTACTTCTGGTTCTGTGTCATCTTAGACAAGAGGAAAATACTTCCTCTGGATCCACCTGATACTGAACTCCTGTTAATCATACCTGAAAAATTAGAATTTTTATTCTCCTTCCCTATTTTCTCACTTGCTTTTAACTGCAGTATTCCCTCTAGTCGTTCCCCTCCCCACCCCTTTGTCCCTTTCTAATCCTCTTGCTCTTCTGAAAGAAAATCCTGAATCCCTCTGTAGGTATAGCGAAGTATTGAGAGATTATATTGGCTTGGTAAAGCACCTCTGTTTCAAAGTACAGAAGTTTTAGAACTGTTCACAAAAGGTCTCAGAAATTCTCTAGCAACATTTTTACAGTTGACTTAAATCAACTTGACAGAATAATAAAAAGTTACTCCTGAGGTGCATATCATGATAAAACATTTGAGTACAAATGACTTAAAAGCTGCCAAAGATACAAAATAAGGTCTTGTAACAGGCAGTGTGAGCCTCATAGATGTTGCCATGTATTGTCCTGCATGTGCTTCTTGTTCAAAGTTCACAGGCTTAGTTTGGTAGGCAGGATGCCACACAGTATATCACTGTGCCAATAAAACATCCCCGCACTGCTGCTCAAGCCTGTTCCACACAGGTGGTGTCAGAGGAAGAATGTTTAATTTGCATTGTATAGGTATAGTTATGTAGATTATGTTTCTATACTTCATATAGAACCCAAGCAACTACACACTCATGTAAGAAGTCTTGTCATATATCATAATTATCAGTGGCATAAACAAAGGGATAAAATCACACCAAGCTTATGCTAATAAACCCAGGGAATTTAAAAGTACTCACAGAGCAACAAAGAAATTGATTCTGGTGTGCTCATTTATTGTGAAGTTAGCCCTCTTGAAATAAACGAAAGTCATGGCCAAGAGATACTGTTTGGAAATGTAAAATAAAGTGTCAATATATTATTTCAGTATATAATTTCCTAAAATGTTTCACACATTTATCTTGCACCAAGATAGATAGTTCCATAATTTTTTAACAATGAGTAAAGCATATATTGAGTTTCTTGAAGCTTCTATATAAATATATCAGAAAAAAAAATTCCGATCTATATTTGCATTACAATATCAAATGATTAAGGACATATTTTTCACTCAATATATGCTGTATTAAGTAATAAGGAAATACACTTACTTTGTCTGCAATTTTACAGCAACAGTCCATCCAAAGGAAGTCTTGGATTAGGTCATCATCTACAACAAAAGAAAGTTGTAGCATTTCAAACACCAGAATTCTTTTTGCTAGAAAGTCTTTGTAAATAAGACATTCCTGGTATTAACCACATAAACACAAAGAAGGTAGACCCACCAGTAGAGAGCAGAGAAACAGAGGAAAGAAAGATTAGGAATGAAAAAACTCTTCCTGCATTAAGTGTTTCCATCTAATAGCATACCGTTATTTCTAATGACCTACAGACTGCTGAGATCTCTGCACCCTGATGACCTGACAACCTTTATAAGGCAATACTTGATTATCTGTGGTCAGTGCATCACTGTCTGTGAACAAGTACTATAACAGGATTTCCATAAACCCACTCTGGTTGACTTCTGTAATCAAAGTTCAAATAAAACCCAAGTGTACTCTTCCACAGTTATTAAATCTCTTCACTAAATTAAATAAATAAAAAACTCTATATGAAAGAGACACAAATGTAAAAGAGATGCAGAGAATACTCCTTGGATTTTCTTACCATTCCACTTCTCCCCCTAGATGCTTATTCCCACAATAAATAACATGTTTGTAAGAGTGGGAGCCCAGCCTTTTTTAAGCCTTTTGTAAACTGAGATGTACATTGTTTTACATGTATTTGTTGAAATATAAGAAAAAATAGGAAAGAGAAGTGATCATTAAAGGATGTACCCTACCACCTTGGTTTCCTTGTAATTTAAAAAGATATTTTTTCATCATGTTGCTAGCTCTTTCTATATTTTTAACTTACCAGTAAATATTTATATACTCAAATATACCAACAAAATACATTTAGACAAAGACATGGTCATTAGTATTTATGTCAAAACTCCCCAAATCACCAAGTTTAGAAAACATACTTGCTTGATAGTTTCCCACTGTTCAGTCAATACATTGATATCTATCATTAGTAGCCTACCAAATAGTTTAAAGAAAGCTGTCATTTCCTGGCGCTGAATAACCAGACATGGTCCTTTTGGACATTTATCTTTATGAGTAGATGCCTTTTTTTCACGTTTTTCTTCATGGTCTTTAAAAGAAGACCACTTCAGTCTGATAAGGGCTTTTTGCTGATGTGATCTGGACGCACTCGACTTAATGCGAACAGTGACGGTGGGAGGCGTCTGACACACCAGATTCTGCTTCATTTTGGTAAGTAAAGGTTCCTGTTAAAAAAGGAAGAAATTAACTGCAAAAATAGTCTGAGCAGTAGTTCTCATTGTTTCTTTTGTTCAAATGAAATGTTTCAGTACGGCTGGTATGTCAGGTGATACAAAAATTAACCGCATTCAGTACTAATTATCCAAGCCTGGTGCCCTAAGGCAGCTATCTAGATTTAGTTTGGTTCTCATTTGGTAAAACTCGGGTTTTTTCAGTGGAAGGAGCCTTCCATCTTTTTCCATTCAAAATTTTGAAAAACAGGAGAAAGAACAGATCATCACAGCCCTCACAGCTTACTTGGGTCTACCAAAACATCTCTATTCCTCCCCTCCAATTTGTGGGCGTGCATTTTTTTAAAGAGTGTTAATGGAATTAATGCACTGAACCATAATTATTTTTTAACATTTGGTTACAGCCATTGGGAATAAAGCTTAACCCTCGAGTAGGACATAGCAAAGGCATAACCAAGGAAATAAACCTTTCGTATTTGTAACTAAAAATCAAGATTACAAATGGAGTGTGAAGAAAGGATGTTTGGACAGGAGTAAATGCGTTTACTTCTTCAGTGGGTCCCTCCACAGAGCACAGGGCTGTCTGAGGCCAAGTTACAGCAGCCTACCTGGCTGTCCGGCTATAAGTCAGTTCCATATAAACCCCAGAGAAGCCCCTCACGTGTGGCTATGATCACTATACTTCAGTTCCCAGCAGGCGAGGCGGACGCTCCTGCACTGCCCCGGCCTGGACCGGGCCGCGCTGGGCCGGGCCGCGCTGGGCCGGGCCGGGCTGGGCTGGGCTGAGCTGGGCTGGGCTGGGCCGGGCTGGGCTGGGCCGGGCCGGGCCGGGCCGGGCTGGGCTGGCCCGCCCCGTTCCCGTTCCCGTTCCCGTTCTCCTCCCCTCCCCTCAGCAACCGTCCCCTCACGCAGCAGCCTCCTCGCCCGCGCAGCTCGAAATGGCGCCTCTCGCAACCAACCGGAGCGCGCGACGCAACAACCTCAGCCAATCGGATGGCGGAGCACTCCCCTCCGGCGGAGCCAGCCAGGGGCCCGCCAGCCAATCACAGGAGGGCGCGGCAGTCGGTGAGCGGGAGGCCGTGTCACCAGAAGAAGCCGTTGAGGCGCGGGGCTGTGTGGGGCTCGCGGTGCTGTCCGACCCCCGCGCGGAGCCTGCGGCACTCACGAGGCGAGGTGAACGGGACCCTCGGGTCCCTGCCAACCCGGTCTGTGATTCTGTTCGCAAACTTGACTCGATCTTAACCTCTCACCTGCCCGACAGTTCTGTAAAAGCTTCCTTCAAGCATCCCCTCAGGAGAGACAGGACACGAGGGAGAAGGCATACCTGACATTTAAGGTCATTACAAATACAGGTGCAGTATACCCTGATGTTACTCTTCCACGTATGTTACACGGTTAGTCTAAGGCAGCCTACTGAAATGTAGTAGCAAGAATTAAAAACCTCCTTTGCTAGTAAGAACCACTGTGGAATCTGACTCTTGTCTTCTGTTATAAGAGCTAAAGATTTATTCCAGGAAGATGGCAAGAAATACACCCGATTTCATTGTTTCCCCCTGTACAGGTGGGCTAAAAGCATAACTAGTCACATTGGTCATGGTAATGAGAAGAGAGGCCTTGTCATTCCTCATCTTTTACCAACAACTTGAAGGTATGTTTATGCAGGTGCTCTGAGTTAGTGAGCATATTGAGGGAAGGGTCATACCAAGGTTCTGATTGTGTTACCTAGAGAGAGGAAAAATGCCTCAAGTGGTAAATGTACAGACTAACAAAATCTCTGTATAGAACAGCCTGAAATTGGGAAACGGAGCAGCAGGGTGGAGAAAACGCCAAATACTTCAGGTTGGGTTAAAGTCTGTCTCTTTCAGGTTTTCTCCTCATATTCATGTTGAGTATTGAGGTTAAGTTACCCGGCATTAAACTGTTATGTTTGTGTACTGCTTTTCATATAAGGGGCTCAAAGCACACCTCAATTAACCAACATTCGTTCAACAGCTGTGGAAAACAAAGGATAAGTTACAGAAACCTTCACATAACTATCTAAGCAGTTCAGAATAGGAAACAAGCTTCTGTCATATTTTTTGCCCTACTGCAAAATATAAACCTGCAATGATAATTGTGCCTTCTTATCCTCAACACCTTCATATTCATATTCCTTGGCTTATCCAAAAGAAGTGCCTTACAATGTAGTTTTTATCCACATAGAGCTTTTCCAGGGTTTGTATGTTGGGATTTTTTTCCCCTGTAGTTCTCCCCCTTTTTTGAGCTGGTGGATCTGCAATGAATATTTAAAGATTTTTTTCTTTTTCTTTTCACTCTCAAGGATCCGTTACAATGGAGTTACTCAACAGGTACTGTGACTCTCTAACCCCTACTGTACTGTCCCCCTGCCATCCATGGTTCTGCTCTGATACAGACCAGCTGCCTAACCTTGGCTCAGCCCGAAGTTGTGAGGAAAAAGCTATGAGAAGTCCGAAACTTTACCTTTCTGTCCTGCAGGGCTCTGCAGTCTGAGGTGGGATTGCTGAGATGGGGATAACTCAAGGATTCAACTTGGAAGCATCATGGAAAAACATTGATGTGGGAAAGCTTGATGCCTGAACACAGTGACAATAAGGAAATAGGACTTTACCTGACTCTAAATCCTCTGCATGATACAGTGGACTTAACTGGTTCTCATCTTGGCTTATTAATAACTACAGTTTTCAGAAGGTCGTTGAACAATTAATCCGAGGATATCCGGAAGAATGTAGCTTTGTGGTTTACAACTACCTTGCAGGACATCAGGGGGCACTGTTTCACCGCCAGTAATTTAAACTAAGACAATGCAGCATTTGTCTAGTACAATACACTGGATTTCATGTTGTACTTAATTCCGAATCCTTCCTAAAAGTGGACATTAGATCAGTTTAGCTACTCTTCATCTTTGTGTATTATAGAATGGTTTGGATTGTAAGGGACCTTAAAGCTCATCCAGTTCTAACCCTCTGCCATGGGCAGGGACACCTTCTGCTAGACCAGGTGGCTCTGAGCCCTGTCCAGCCTGGCCTTGAACACTTCCAAAACTTTTATCCGATTTACAGCTTTTTTTTTTCAAATATAATATTAATTAGAGCTGGGTTTGGAAGGCCTGGGTTTGTTATAATTTTTTTTTTTTTTTTTTGGGGGGGGGGGTGCTGGGGAAGAGGGAATCCATTAATGTAGTGGAACTCAATTATAGGACGTGTGTATATATAGTTACACAGTTATCCAGCACCTGGTCCAAAAAGGCAGCTGCAGAGCAGTTTGCTTCTTTTAAATGAAAAAGGACTTAAAAGTTTTTCAATGATTGAGTTGTTTACAGATAGGTTAAGAAACATCACTGAAGAAAAGCACAGAGCTAGTATTTTAGTAAATTATATATAAATAGTTTCTTTGTAATCTTTTAATATTTGTGAAGTATGAAAATAAATGCTTTTGGCCTCTGATGTCTTTTCCAATAAACTTTATTTTTTATTTCTTTAAGAAAGATAACGTACCGTAGGAATGACATCTGGTATTTCTTCTCAGAGTCATGATGAAGAACCACTGGTTCTTCTACGCAGATCATTGTTCATAATAAACCATGTATTTTTTCAATTATAGATTTTTCCTATTGTAGAGTGTGAAATGAAAAAGCCTCTCTTTGCTGTAGGGATGACTCCTGACATTGCTGAGGAGAACTTAGCCTCTCAGTCCAGTATGTTCTAGATGAAATGCACATAGGCTGAGAGCTCCATTCCCAAAGACCATAACGAAACTGAAGCATTTGGCTAAAAAGCAAACTTTGTGTTTGCGGTTAATTGTTTCAGAATAGAGGGTGTAGCAAGTCATACAAGTTTCAGTAAACTAAAAAGGTATATAAACCACCTGAACCCACATCTATCACCAGAAACCTGGGGTTTTTATGTGGGAAGAGAGTAAGGATTTAGATGAGTTTAGATGAATTGTGGTATCATGATGTAAGCATAACAGACTGAGTGTGGCTTACCTGTTTGCTACTTGAGATGGCAAGTAAGGATACTGGGAAGGTGCCTTACAGCTAAATCCTTGCATTTGACAAATGTTACAGTCTGATTATAACTACAAATGTTCCAGTGCCACTGCAGTGTATGTCACTGATAGATGAATGAGCAAGAAAATTGTTTTCAGCTTTGTTTACTTGAACTTCTGAGCATACAGCAGGGTTTTCTAATACTGAAGTCCAGGAAGCCATAGCTTTTCTCAGGTCCTGAGAAATTCAGGAAAAAGAGGAAAAGAAAATAATTGGGAGATTATGTAGTGAGCAAGAGGTGCTGAACAGACCAATACAGCAAATGGCAGAAGAATGTGAAGGCTGCCAGCAAACACTGCATGTTTCAACATGCTGCTTCTACGTACCACAGAACAGCCAGATACTCTGCAGCACCACATCTACATCAAGTTCTGGGGATGTAAGTTTGAACTTGCTGTTCATTTTTACTGTAAATAGACTGAGATATCCTCTATGAACTTTAATTCCAAGCAGACAGTGGAATACTGTAAGGATTGGCACTTCTGTGCTGGTTGTAAATGAAAGGAAGTAACCTTATCTGAAGAGTTCCAATTACGTCAAAATAAATAGGTAAGATAGAATACATTAGACCTTCGCCATCATGTTGCAGAAAGGCAAGTGATGAATGATGTATCTCTCAACATCAGTAACTCAAACTCTGAAAGCACATTTTGTGTTAAAAGGGGAAAGCAAATGTACAGTACTCCTTTAAATGTGAGGTTGTTGGAATTTTTTTAACCTTTTGATGTCATCCACTATTTCCTATTGTATTTTGTGTTGGCAAGTATTTAGTAACCATGATTATTAGTCACACAGTCGCGCCTGTGTTGTTTCTGCAAAGAACACTAGTAAACAGGACTCCTGTGTACCAACATGACCCTGGAGCCATTTGTTCCAGCTGCCAAGAGCACCAGGCTTCCTGTGACACAGGAGCAGGGGGCAGGCATGTGTTGGCTGTGCCCAGGGTGCTGCCAGTGTGTGGCACATGTGCAGAGCAACTGGATTGTCCCCATTTGCATTGAAAAATGCAAACTCTTCAACTTGTGTTTTAATCCTCTTTTTTTACGCTATAATGTACATGTACACACTGGTACACAAAACCTCAACAGATCTAAGCAACTTACTATCCAAGAAATAGATCTGAATTTTATCTACGGACATAAAAAACAGAAATTTGCTGCTTTCAAAATAATGCCCTAATTCTTCTCTTGAAGGCAAGTTCACCATTTCTTAATAATTCTGTTTGAGTGAATAAAGAATTGGTGGGAGCCTTCAAACTCTCAGCTAGCTGGCTTATAATTGGGCAAAATGTGTAAGTTGTATCAAAACTTTCTCATCTCATTTTCCAGTTCCAAAGTTTACTGGTCACATAATTCAGATCACAAACTCCTTCAGACACAGGGTATCTATTTATTCTCTGCTTTTACACTGTTGAATACAATGGAATCTTTGTCCATGACCACAGCCTGTATAATATGAAACAACACTAGTAATTAAGACAGGACAATTTCTCTATTGCCAAGAGCCTTATTTTCATGGCACAGCATTCAGAAGACTCACCCCATGAAAGGATTAATCAAGGGTAATGTAACTATAATTTCTGATGTAAGGGAAAATTATATCCATATGCAAATAGTTTGGCTCCAGTCCTCTCATACTGCAAAGAAGGGAACAGCATCAAGTTCAGCAGTGGGAAGGCAGAACTTCAAGGACAGCCCTTCGCAGGCCTACTAAAACTAGGCACATTAAAATGTGAGCTGAAAAGAGTCTGGAACTACTTTTTTTTCCACTCCCATCCAATGGGCCAGGCTCCACATGGTTAAATTAAAGTTGCCACAGTTTGTTAAACATTGAATGCCTCTCCCAAGAAACAATGTGAGCTATGATTACTGCACGGCAGGTCAAAAAGCTTTCTTGTTTCTCTGAATTTAGTAATCACAAGTTGTAAAAGTTCTCTCACTCGGAGGTTGAAGCAATAAAATGACTAGTACAAGGGCTGTAAATTAAAGTGCAAAGAGAAACAGTTGAACTTTGGTAACAGCTACTGAAAAAATAAGGGAAACTGATGAACTGGAAAGTAGGCACAACACAAAAGCAACGGATTTCCTTGAGGAAAAAAAACATTCTGTGAGCCACAAACACCGCTCTCTGCTGTCCGCTGTGTTGTGCTAAATGGCATTTGTGGGATGAGATTTTTCTGCTCTGTTCATGGGTGTATTTATTCACCTTTGCTTAGGGTATGACTTCACACACGAGTTAGCATGAGGCAACAGTGGGTGGGGATTTACAGCATGTTGGCAGCTCCCTGGAAACCGCCTGTGTGCATGCTCTGGCCCTGTTTTCCTTGAGGAGTAAATGTGCTCTGCTTGCTACTGGGTACAGCTGCGCTACTGTGGGTTACCAGACGCACTGTAAATCCACACTCTAGGTAGCCTGGTAGGGACCTGTACATATAGACAAGTCCGACACAAGCAAATTTAATGGCAGACATTTTCAGGCTGTGAGAAATGTCCTGCTGCTAACACCATACTGAGAGGACAACTTTCTGTCTGTGTAGCCATCTGCTTTGGCTCTGCCAACAGCACAGAGATGTCCTGTGATAAAACATGCTAAGAAGTATGTAGGACTCTCAAACAGTTTTTAACAAGTGTTTTGACAAAGTTCCATCTGTATCTTCTTTCCCAGAGAATGGCTAAAAGGGCAAAAAAGTATCTTGTATGCTAGAACTGAAGCAATTCTAGTGTAAATGGAGCTTCTATTGCTACAACTTGTTTTTCTCTGAGCCCTTTCCAAACCCTACTAAACCAGCATGCATTCTGAAGGACTGAGCACTTTATGGAATTAATAGGTTTTCCTCTCTACTACAAAGTAGTCTGGATGAAGAGTTATTCAGTTTTTTACATCCAATGCCACTCATTTTAGGCAGCTTTGAATGCTGACAGATGTTCTAACTAATGCTGTCAGTGTAAGAGCCATGGAGATGTATTTTCAGGTAAGTAAAGACAAGGATGATGAGCCTGCTGCTGACCCCACCCACTGGAGTTAAGACTAAGCCCTGGCAGAGAGGTGAGGATGCCACAACATATCACAGGTTGGTTTCTATGATCTTCAAAGACACAAATAGAACATATATCAGTTGCATGAGCACTTCTCTCCTGTGGCTACACCCTATCTAGTTTTATTAACCTCTGAACCAACAGCCTCTTAGGAGGTACTCTTACTTTCAGTCTCAAGCCTGATAGAGAGCCAAGCTGTGGGCTTCTGAAGCTGAGGACAGCTTTACAAGTGTCATCACTGCCGCAGAACTAATTTTCATCCCCAGTGTGCACAACAATTTCAGCAAAATACAGAGTTATGCTTTAAACGGTATTGTTATTCAAAGGGATTAAAAAATACATGATCTAAACCAGGCTAAAAATAAAACATGTAAATTAGCTTTCTGAGTGTTCAGAAGTGGTTAGACACTCAGTCTAGCAGAAAGACATGACTGCTCATTTACTTTCTTACTGGCTCTATGTCTGACCAGCTTCATATAACTGAAACATTTAAATTGTCCATAATTCCAAATGTTCTAATTATTCAAATCAGGGTTACAATACTTACCTGTTATATGGTTGTTTTCAAAGCTGCAGGAAAAATAAAATATGCAGAAGCACCAGTTTCATTACACATCTTTGAGCAGCAGCAGCATATGTCGATTTGTGAAGGCATGAACTCTTCAGAAGCCCATTGCGGTCAAGTTTATATAATTTCTCAGTATTGTTCTCTTCATAGGCTTCATTCTCTGCAGATGGTACAGTCTGCAAAAACAAAATCAAGTTGCACACAAACATTCTAAAACTGTCCTAATAAACAGTTCCTGAGTCTGTAATATAGATAATATATATAGCAATGTCTACCATCCTACCATCCAAAAAACCTGTTGGCACTTTTGAGTGTTAAGTCTATTTCTGGTCGCTTCTAACTTCATCAGCTGTAACCAGTCAAAAGTCATGATGAATTTTCAAAATTTCTTAGTTTGGTTAAGTAAACAGAAGACTGTTTTGCAATTTGGTAACACATGGCCTATTTTCTAGGGATGAGACTTTGGTTATCTCTAGAAGGGTACACCCAAACCAATCAGGTTTGCAGGCTCTGGAGAATCTCAGTTAGAGCTAGATTGCCAAATACTCCAGTGGTACTGATCATTCTCTCTCCACTCATCTCCCTGATCTGCTGACCACAGTGCATGTCGCAGCCCCACCTTACATCATTTCCTGATACCTCAGGAGTGACTCACACATCCTCGTAACTTTCTCTGAAAGCAGATTTTGTCCCTTTTCTGTGCTGGAGAGTATCACAAGGCCCACTTTTACCCAATTTCTAAAGACTTGGAAATGACCCCATAAAGGCCTAGGCCAGATCCCAGTATTGCTCTACTTCCTACTGACTTCAGGAAGAGATGGATTTATCTCCTTGAATCTGATTCACAGTTCACTGAAGTCAACAGAAAATCTCCCACTGGCATCAGCGGCTCACAAGTACTTGAGGGAACTGAACTTTATTCTCCCAACACATCTGCATCAGATGGAATTACAAAGCAAATCTTAATATAGATCACAGGAGCTTTCCTAATGTAAGTTCACACACTCTTCAGGACCTGGTGCTAAAAACTTTTTGTTTCATTTTCTGGCTATGTGACAGAGCCAGTAATGTGCTCCTAGCATGTAAATTATTATTTGGCTAAGCTATAATTATACTTCAGTAAGTATAAACCACAGCTAGCCTACACTGCACTGCCTAATCAGCATTCAGCTATTTGGTAAGTGGAGGTATCTCCAACACTTGATAAAATTATCCTGCTTAAAACCAGTAAGCAAAGCCTTATCTTCCAAGCTGTATGCTGAGGAAAGATTATTTAGAATAGCCATTGAATAAGGTCACGTATTCCAGCACTAAGACTTACGTACTGCCAAAAAAGGTACAAAAAGACACTGCATTCCAACACTCTGGACACCAAGGTATGTGTTTTAATGTAGCTTTAATGAAAAGTAGCTTTAATGAAGCTACTTTGATACTTGGGCCTTTTTGTCTTTTTAACCATGTGTCTGCTCCACTGGCTTCGATTCTACAGAGAAATTTCCTCAAAATAACCTGTAAAGAGGGCAAAGTTAACACTACTATAAATGGTCCTTCACAGCCATTGCTTTGCTGGAGACTGACACTGTATAAAGCAACTCTCTCTGCTTCTAAAATGCTGAGCAACATTTAAACAGGAATTTCTTCAGATTTGGAAACCTGGAGACATTATAGATAACAAGCTCTTTATGAGCTCCTGCAAATTGCAGCCAAATTAAATGCTATACTGCAAACAACGTGATGCACCTGTCTTTGCACCACAGGTATGGTATGGCTTTCTATAGGTGATACCTGACAGCTCAGGGAAAACATGATGTGTCACACTAAAAAGCCAAAACACACTATAAGAGGCTGCTTTAGTCAACACAAGGACCATTCAACCCTTAGACACTAAAGTTTATGGTTTTTTCTTTGTATACTGACAACAAAGATCTGCCTGGTACTTGGAGGTGGTTGAAGAAGCAGTGCTACTTTCAGTAGTAGCCACTGAGAGGTTTCAAGACCGCAGACTAAGGCTTGAATTTTTAAAACTAGGCACAGAGGTTTACGTACACTTGGATCAAGAACCAAGAGAACAAGGAGGATTAGCATGCACCCAGCCTGTTCTCTTCTCCATTTACGTATTAAAGAAAAAGCCTATCATAATATCCACCATTCATTACTAACAAGGATCACATAGTTCAGCTTGGTTATAACAACAGGGCAGCACTTACCTTGAACAAAACTCTGCATATACATAGAAAATTAGTTTTACAGTAAGGCAGGCATTCCTGAGCCTATTGATCCTGCTCATCCTCCTGAAGAACACCATCATTTGGCAGCAGCAATGAGAAAAGTCCATACTGGAGACTTTAAAGTCTTCCCAAGTTTTCAGTTGCTAAGATCATGCTCTTATTTCAGTTCTGGGCAAGCGTACCAGAAAAGCATCGAGGAGCCAAACAAAACCACAAGACAAATCAAGGTAAACGCTGCAAAACTCCCATTCAGGCTGTACCAGTAGCAGACATTTAACTCAGACGCACCCAAGACAGCGCCTACCTAGTTTCAGCAAGGCACTGTACACAACAGTAAGTACAAACCCCAAGATACAACACAAACAGCTGCACACAGAGACAAAACCACAAAAAGAGCTGATCTGCCCTTACATTTCAGGTTTCAAACAGTTTCAGTAACTGAGGTTTGCATGTTCAAAAGCATCAACATGTTTTTATTGTATGGCAAACATGAACAATGGTGAGAGGAAGTTCCAAGTTTTTGGAAAAGCTGGCAATTCCTCATAAATGCCTGAACAGACTTAGGGGGATGTGGTTCTGGTTTTCTCTATTAAAATAATTTGTTTTTTCTGGGTCACTGAGGTATCTTTCAGAAAGATCTGTGCCTATTTTTTAACTGAATTAATAAACTCAGAACCCTTCAGAAATATTTCCAGGGTACCGTACCTATCCTTTTGTCCTGTCTTGCCATTGCTTTACACTTTGGAAAGCCGTTTTAAAACCTGCAGCAGGCCTCCCTACATTTCCTCCTCGGCAACCTTGCAGGGCTCGGGCACTACCTACCATTCGGTAGGCTCCCACAAAGCTGCGCTGCTCCGCCACAAAGCACTGGGAAGTGCGGATACTGCAGCACCAGAAGCAGCCTTCGAGAGCAGTCCCCAGGTAGAGCGATCTAATGTGTGTTTTAGGAAAGGAAGAAAAAATCCTTACAAAATCGTGTGTTCTGTACAGACAGGTGCTCTGGATTGTCTTAACTGAGGGATTACGATGATTAAACACCAGGTCCTCACGGGGCAGTTCAAAGGGCACCTCTAGATGCGAACAAGCCTTAACTACAAGGTGCGGACGTTTATTACCGGCTCTCGGCTCGCCGGGAGCAGATTGCGGGAGCGATCCGTGGCAGCTCGCCTGCAGAGGGGAGAGCAAACATCCCCCGTCTGTCTCCTGAGGGAAAGGAGCAGCCGGGCCCATAGGCCGCAAGGCCAGGGCAGATACCTCAGGGCAGCCACCCCCGGCGAGCACTGCCCGCGGCGACGGTCACTGGCCGCAGCGGGAAGTCCCGAGCCGGGAGAGGGGGCGGCGTTGTTACCCCGGCCTGTGTGTCACCGCGCGGCGTTGCCTCCTGCCCTGTCCCCTTCCCTCCCCGCAGAGCAAACACGCCCGGGAGCTTCCCCGGTGACTAACAGTTTCTCCCTCGGCCTCTGACAGACACCCCCGGGCCCCAACCCTCACAGCGCGGACAGGGAGGTTTCACAACCCCTTCACCGCGACCAACCGCACCTCAAGATACACCTCATTACCCCCTCTCCCCAGCCCGGCCTTAGAGACTACACTCGGGGCGGGCCGGGTGAGGGACCCGCCTTGCCCCATCCAGTTTCGCCCAGGTGCGGGGGGCAGGGCCGGTGGTGGACCAGCGCACCTAGCTGGCTCGGGAGGAGGAGCCGCAACCACCACCCCCTGCGCGTCTCAGGTGTAACCGGAGCCTGGAGGGCGCGGCGCAACCACCACCACCTGCGGAACCTGTTGGGCGGCTCATATCGGCTTCACCGCCGCGCACACACCGCTGCGGCTCCGCTGCTGACTTTACCCCGGCCTCCCTGCGCCCCGCCGGCAGCCCGAACTATGAAGCTGTTTTACGGGGTTGCCTTCTTGCTGCTGTTCTGCGCTGCTGCCTGTGCCCAGAACTGTGAGTGCCCGCTCTTCTCTTCCCCGATTGCACCCCTGCTCCTAACCGGGCTCTACGGACCCCTTCTGAGGCCGCGCTGGGGGGGGGAGTGTCCCGCTTCGACACAGAGTGGCACTCCCGGCCGCCAGGGCCGTGGGGGGACGGGCAGGTGCGGGCGTGCTGAGGCCTCCGCGTCCCTTTGTCCCCCGTCGAAGAGGCCCGCGTCGAGGCCCCGACGGAAGTTCTCGCCTTTCACTGTGGACGGGCGGGTGCATAGGTGGGGAGCGGCGGGTCTGGGTGCGCCACGCCCGGCCGACGCCGGCCGGTGAGAGGCGGCTTTGTCCCGCTACGGAGCGGAGGTGCCCGGACTCACGGCCGCGCTTCTTTTCCAGCGTGTATCTGCGAGAAGAACAAGCGCGTCAGCAACTGCAGGTTGGACGGGGGAGTTTGCTGGTGCGACGCGGTGGGCTCCGGCGTGTCTGTGAACTGCGACACGCGTGAGTACTGCGCGGGCGTGCGCGCTGGTGCGGGACAACGAGGGGCAGTGCCAACCAAACTCGAGGGGTTGTGTGAAAATAGCCATTGAGCTCTTGAATATAATGGTGGTAAGGAAGGAAAGCTGCGTCCTGGTCTTTCAGGTCAACTGGTGATGCAAGATAAGCTCTTGGGCTTCCTCCTGTGTAACTTGTGTGGATGTGCATGCACCTATGTTGATGCAAGTGCCCCGTCCGCCTTAATATTGGGTCTCTAATGGCAAGGATTTCTCAAAGGTTAGTTTCCTTGTAAGCACATACCATGACTTTTCCTGTGCACCCAGAGGTGGTAAGAGCCTTATCTCACGACCCTACTTTTTAGTTCAAGCTCAGCTCAACTGTAAGTAACACTTCCGCTGTAGGAAATGGAAGCTGGCTGGACCTCTTTAAGTGTCTTGAGAAACTGACACAGCCCAGTTGTGTCAACTGATCCACCACCTACGTGCTAGACACCCGCTCTTCATTGTAATAGCTTCAAATTGGTTGCTTCTGATGTAACCTTGTGTTTTTATAGACTGGGAGCTCTATTCCGAACATGTATGGTCTGATGCTGCATAACGTGACTTTCTGGTTATTCTCAGTGACTTCAAAATGCCTGCTGATGAAAGCAGAAGTGATGGGCTCAAAATCAGGTCGCCGTGAGAAACCAAAAGATGCATTTGAAGATACAGATGGCCTTTATGATCCCGACTGTGAAAATACTGGTGTTTTCAAGGCGAAGCAGTGCAACGGGACTACCTGTTGGTGTGTGAATACAGCTGGTGTTAGAAGAACTGACAAACATGATGCAGACTTGAAGTGCAATCAATTAGTCAGAACAAGGTATGTCTTTCAACATTGTTGTGCTATGAGGTGAAAATATTCCTGTATTAGGTTTTGTGTTTTAGAGGGTTTATCTGCATGAATGTGCTGGGGATGAATGAAGATGGAACAATGAGCACTTGAGTACTGCTTTTTCTTTTTTGTCTTCAGAAACAAGGAGACATTGAAAGGTTTTGGAGGGGATTTTCTTTGTTTTTGTCTCATTGCTCTGTGGTGGTTTCTTTTGTCTGTGGTTAAATTTTTACTATGCGTTGTTACGTGTACATGCTTTAAGAATATTCATTGTATTTTGCCTGTTGCTTCAGGTGGATCATAATTGAAATGAGACATGCTGAGAGAAATACTCCTCTGAACACTGAGTCTTTAAAGAAGTAAGTGATGATAGTAAGATGTCATGGCAATGCCTGCATGCGCTACTAGTGTATTTCTAATCAAACGTTTAAAAGTGGTGTCAAACTTGTACATCTCACTTCTAAAACGTCTTAAAAGTGACCTTAATAGAACTTTATTTTTTTATTTGGGATAAAATAACTGCTGATGAGCTTCATTTCCTTTTTAACTGATTGCTAGTTTTTATTTTACCAAGTCAATGTACTGAAGGAGATGGAAGGTAATAAGGTGAAACTACCCAAAAAGTAAACTGAAAAAGATGGTGGAGGGCCTGCATAGCAGCAGCAACAGGGGAAAAATAAGTGTTTGGTTATTTTTTTAGCTGAAATAAAATCTTACTTCTCTCTGTTAGGGCTCATATAGCAAAAGAAAAAAGTGCTTGTAGGTATTCCCCACACACCCCTACCCACCCTCCCATGCCCAGAACAAAAGTTGTTTCCCTAACACCTCTTCTGAATTACAAAGACTTCAAACTCTTCTCTTTATCACTGCAGGAACTGCAGGAATTAACAGAGCTCTAGTATCATAATGAGTGTACTGGGTTTGGTTAGGATGGAGTTAATTTTCTTGATAGCAGTTGCTGTGGTGCTGTGATTTAGACTGGTGACGAAAACGGTGTTGATGCTAAAGCACTGGTAACTTCTTGCTGAACAGTGCTGACTGTCGAGGGTGCCTCCAGACTCTCACTCTGCTGGCCCAGTGAGTAGGTTGGGGGTAGGCAGGAGGTTGGGAAGGGGGCACAGCAGAGGTGGCTGACCTGAACTGACCAAAGAGAGATCCCATGTTGTACAGTAAGTAGCCATTGCTCAGCTTTGGCTGGGCATCAATCTGCTAGTGGTGAGTGGTGGCTTTTGCATTGCTTGGAGGTTTTTAATTTCGCCACCTAGCCCTTTCACTCAGTAGACTGCCTTTATCTTGACCCATTAGGGGTTTTTTCTTGCTTTTGCCCTTTTGATTCTTTCCTCAATCTTGCTAGAGGGAAGTGAGTGAGAGATTAGGTGAGGGTTTAGCAGCCAGATAGGGTTAACCCACCACAAAGAGACTGCAGGAAAAAACCGATTATACTAGTCTTCCCTGCTTTTGAAAATAGATGTGTAAAATGGTATGGGTTTTAGAGCTATGGTTTTAATATCTTTACAGGTTTTTCAAGGAGGCAATTACCAGTCGTTACTTGCTGGATGGACGCTATATAAGCAGTGTTCTGGTAAGAGGCACATAATTTGTAAACAAGTATCTGAATTTTATTTAGTTGTGGATAACTTTGAAAACTCCTGTTTGACAGATGCAGTACAGCATGAGTCTTACTAGAAGCTCTCAAAATGGTGACGCTGAGCAGCTAGCAAATAGCTGTATCTCCTATGAAATACTAAGAAAGTACATATTGCTCTCAGTCAGTGGATAAATTCTTACTTTGCTTCACTGAAAAGTAAATCTGAATCCTACTGTAAACAGTTGGCTTAAACAATATCATAAATGTGATTCAGAATGGGAGTTCACAAGTTGGATCATAACACTTTGCTGTCTATTTGACTGGATTTAAATTAGCCCTTTTTTAATATCATACTATATTTTTTGCAGTATGAGAAACCTTACATTACTATTGATTTGAAGCAAAATTCCTCAGAAAAATCTTCTGGAGATGTGGATATAGCTGATGTGGCCTACTACTTCGAGAAAGATGTAAGTTTGTCATGGGTGAAGTCTGCCAAAGACTAGATGTGTATATGGCATTGAGTAGCCTTACTGCATGTATACTTGCTGAAGCAAGATGAATTATTGCAATATTTAGATCTTTCCTATCTGTTCTTAGCTAAAAGGTGACTCCATCTTTCATAATAACATACTCAACATCACCATTGATAATGAAATGTTGAAGCTTGAGAAGACAGTGGTCTACTACGTTGATGAAATAGCACCAGAGTTTTCCATGAAGTCTCTGACTCCTGGCCTCATTGCAGTCATTGTAGTCATAGTAATAGCCGTAGTTGCTGCAATTGTTGTTCTGGTAAGTTCTAACAAAGCTGCCAAGCAGAATGGGTAACTAATTCTGGAAATAATATGTCCAGGGTAATTGGGAACTGATGGAAACAGTTTTCTTAGTAAACTGGTTTCTTCTTGGGAGGTGGGAAAGAGGTGATGGGCACAGCATCACTGTTTCAGGTCATGACTGAAGGGTGTTGTGTGGAAAATGAAAGTAATAGGAAAAACTAATTGAGGTGAGGAAGGTACTTGCCTCCTGCTTTAAAGTAGTTGAAAGCAACAGACAGCCTCTCGTGTGCCTTGCTGTGAAAGGATGGGGAAGGGAGGGGACAGCTTCAAGTTTGGAGTTTTAAAGTCTTAACCAGATGAAGGCATGCTTTAGTGGGAGGTGTCCCTGCCCATGGCAGGGGGGTTGGAACTAGATGATCTTAAGGTCCTTTCCAACCCTAACTATTCTATGATTCTAAGTGAAGACTTGAAGAGAACTTCAAAATTATTCTGTCCTTCTCTTGCAGGTCCTCACAAGGAGGAGGAAAGGGAAGTACGTGAAAGCAGAGGTAATTAATTTCTGTTCATGGCATATGTGTGGGGAAGAGGCTGGCCAGAATCCAGAAACTTCTCTAAATTTGCTGTAGGTTAACAGCTTGCTGTGGGTGCTTCAGATGTGTTCAAGGAGACTGAAAGCATTCAAATTCTGTAACTAGTTTTCATATCTATATAAGAGCTCAGGATCACCACATTGCTTTCTGCACTAGTTTCAAAGGCAGCCAGCCGGTGATCTGCTGCATTTCCTGTGGTGAGGGCAGTGCTAACAGCAAGCACTGGTTTTACATATCTATAGTAAGGGCCATGCAGTCCACAGGAAACACTGATTGCTTTGTTCTGTCAGGAAGACCTTAACTTGCGGTATTTGCATGGAGTTTGCAGTTTCTATTGAAGAGCTACTTTCCAATGGAATAGTAACAAATAGTGCTAGTGCAGGAGTGTTTCACCCCAAGCAGAAAGCCTTTTGAAAGGAATCTAAAGAATGTTGTAGCTTCATGGGGTTTGTATAGGGAGCACACTATTAAAGAGTGCCATTTTCTAAAAAGTATTAGAAAAGTTGAAGTGTTACTGTGGTCTTATCATGTTTGTTTCTGTTAGCAAAGGGATCTGAAGTAACACTAATGAAAATCTGGGATGTTTGTGCATCTTGGGTCTTATATTGGGAAGCAGCACAAATGTTGATCATCTACCCTCCTCCCTTCCAGGTAAAGGAAATGAATGAAATGCATAGAGGACTGAATGCATAACTTAGCCAGCCAAAGTAAGATTCAGACAAGATGATGGAATCATTGGAGGCATGGATCTTAACTCTTTAATGATCCCTCTTGAAAGGGGGGCAGTTGTGCTCACTCAATAATTGTTAAAACTCTTTAACAGCCAAGACTGGTAACTGTGCTATTACTCTGAGAGTTAAAAAGCAGCCCCATCTTACTCAAGTCAAACTAAACTATTGCTCCCTGATTTTATTTTTTTTATGAGGATGAAATTAGTTGACAAGTGCTGTTATTAGGGATTTGGAACATAGATGCTTAAATGGTTATTTTACCCATGTGAGAAGTTTATCGGGAATAAAGATTTTTGTAGCCAAGTTGTAACGGATTGTCTCCTGTATAACTGAACATAATGTTTTTATGGCTGTTTGTACATATTTGAAGTTACTGTAACTTTTTTTATTACTTGAATTAATAAAAACTTTGAAACAGGTTTCTAATTGTTCCATGTTGAAATGATGATGATCTGCTAAATTCTTGTGCTTACAAATTTGGCAGTGTAGTATTGCCTTAAAGCAACCAACCTCAGCATAGGTGGAAATATTCTAGAACTCCGATTAACAAAGTTTGTGTTAGCCACCTACTATCTCAATAGCATGATTTTTTTTTTTTTAAGCTGTGAAAAATAAGCTTTACCCTCTTTTCCACTCTTAATGTGCACCAGAAGTAAAATGATGAAATATGGATTGCTTGTATACAAAATAAACATGCTGTGACTGTAGCAATTTCAGGAATGTGCAGACTGCTCTTTCAAATGGTTTGTATTTATTATAAAATGAGCCCCTAATCTGGAACATCTCTGGTATAGGGCTGGAATTGGATAGCCTATCATCTGGCAGTGGACCTGGGGAAAAGCTATTGCACCATTACCGTAATTTGTGTAGCTACCTATCGCCTGGTTGCTACACAGCTAAAATCTGTTTCTGCTGTTGCGTGCTGTCCTGCTGGCTGACCAAACTTGCACAGGTTATATTTACCTCCCAGAGCTTTGGATAAAAGAGCGTGTTTTGGCAATCACTAATCTGTAAGGTATACTGGCTAGCAAAGAAACATGTATAGTCTTTCCAGCGTATCTGATTTATAAAGGAAATACTGTAACTCCTGTTGCCAAAGAAATAATGAGATACAAGATAAGGGACCGAATGACAAATGTGACTACTAATGCAGTGTTTGTTTTTTTTGACCTCCCTGCCTAAAGCAGGAAAAGTAGGGCAAAGTACTAGTAGAGAGGATATTCTACATACTGTGTTCATGAACTTTAATGTGAAATTCTCCTTATTAGCTTGTGTGTCTGCTAAATACAACAGGGAAGTTGCTGGACTCCAGTGTCACAGGTCACCATGGTATCTTCTGCCTTTGATCAAGGCTGCAGCTGATGTGCATGTGTTGCAGTGTTGGACGTTTAAATGCAGACAGCAACTGTTCCCTTGGCTCTTCCACAGTCTGGTGCTGTGAGCTTTGGTACCTGTCTGTACTGTAGTTGGGCAGTGTGCTGAGGTATGATGAATTTCATACAATTCTGTAAATTGGTAAATGAAGTCCAGTTTTCAGTAAGCTGGTCTTCAGCAATTGTGTGAGTTACTGTCTTCCCCAATTCTTTGCACTCTGTATCCTATACTTTCTTAAATGTCTGCAATATGGTATCTTTGTCATTCCTTTCTTCTCCTCAAGGTCATAGTGCTATTGTTTCCTCTCCTCCTCTTCCTACCCTCACTGTTTCATACCTTATTTTTGGCTTGTGGGATGGGGAGATGTGCGCTGTGGCTGGGCGGAAGCTACACATGTGCTGACTTGACTGGCTGGTATGTACCTGCTGTGTGGCCTGGACCTTGTCCCAGTCGGTTGTTTGAACACCATTTTCTCCCTACTTTTCCCACAGTAGGAGAAAGTATTTAGATATTTTCTTTTTTTATTTTATTTATTTATTTTTTACCTAATGGAGCTTTTCATGTTAGATGTAAAGCTTAGTGTTTCTAATACAGTTGTCTTCTTTGTCAAGTTTGAAACTAGCCAAAAGGTCAGAAAACCATAAAGTTTCTGGAAATTCATTAAAAAATGGAAGAAAGTTTAACTAAATCCCCAACTGAAGGGATTGTACTATCTATATCAGTATCTGAACTCTGTTACTACAGTACAAACATAATGCTGTATAGCTCTCAGAATGGTGGTCAGTAATATGCTTTTCTGAGTAGTTTTATTGATCGTTATATTGGCTTTTGCTCTGTTTACTGAACACTGCAGTTGTGCAACAGTCCGGCTGTACAGAAGTGTGCATTTATAGGAAAATAGGGAAAAGAGAAACTTGTGTATCTGCATCCTGTAGCTTTATTATGTTAATATTTTATTCTAGAGGAGGTTAATGTTGTGAAATAAATAATAAAAGGCCACTGTTGGTATCAACTCTCCACCTATGCATGTGATGTTTCTTTTCACAGATAGAGCAGTTTTGAACTGCTGACAAAAATGATTGCTATTGAAAAACATGGTATTAAATAGCAAGATACTCTTTTCTCTTTCAATACTTTGAAAGCATTCAGCAAAGTTAAAAGGCAAGTTTTCTGTAAAAGAAACAAACCCACAGAGCTCAATAAAATAGTACTAGTCACTGCATCAATTGTTGACAAGGTAAATATTTTGATGCTTCCATTTGCCTAATTCATTAACCTCCTTTGTAAAGGAGCATGGGTTTTAAATCTGAAATTCTACACAAAGTTATGATACCATGTTCCTTCTCTTTTAATATGTGTCAATGTGATAAAGGATCTGATGGGCAGACTGAAGATTTAAGTATTTTGAGACTGAATAAATGAGATCTTTTGTTAGGATGGATGATATTTATCTTAATGCCTATATACAACATGCAAAAATAGCATTTGCATAGCCATGTGCAAATCTACTACTTATGAATTACTACACAAGCATTTATATATTAGTTTTTATTGCCACTGAGCAAAATTAAATAAATGTTTATGCAAAGAAGATGAGAGACTTTTTAGAAGAGGATATGCAGATAACATACTGAGAAAGCATGACCCATAAAGTCTATACAGCTTTCTTTCAAAGACCTAAGCAATCCCTAAGTGCAGTTTCCACAACTACGAAACAAAAGGTCAGTGTTCTGTATGTACAGTCATGTATGTACAATGTACAGGGCTCATAACCTTCCTGAACAATCATAGTAAGTGCAGTAAGAGAAATAACATTGTGAACCATGTTTATTTATATCCTCACCTACCGGACTTTGGTTGCTATAATATACACTAACTTTGGATTACAGACTGCTTGACGTAGCCTGAAAAATACTGTAGGGAACCAAAAATGCTAGCAGCTCTGCTGCCCCAACTTCACAACTGCTACTACTGAGTTCTAGCAGCTCCCAAGAGAGGCTGCAGCGGGGTACTACAAAGGTCCATCGCTGGGCATAGTGCAGTCAGGCAAGCTGTAGGAATGCCTCGTGTGTTGAGGATAGATGCCATCCTCACAGAGCTTTATGAACTTTGCTAAAATCTTTGTCCTTGTCTTAGCAGTGATTCGTCTGGCAGACGTATGCAAGGGACAGGGTGATAAATAAAAGGAGGTGGTGTGTAATGTTAGAAGCAACACAGCCTATGAAAATGTCATACATGTAAGAAGTTGGTTTTGCTCTACTAACCCTTAAATACACCACAGAATTCTTACACATTTAGGCACCTGCATGGCTGTGCCAAATTGGTCAGAGTGAATAAAGTGCATACCAGAAAGTTAAAAGGTTCTTTGCACGGCAGTGGCCACATTTTCTGTTTTCAAACTTACATTAACTAAATATTCTTACCTGGTTAATATTAAGTCTCTGCTGCACTATACGTGTGCACACATGCATACACATCAATCTAGTACAAAATTTTCTGGTGACATCCCTGCCAACTAATGAGCATTAGAGCTGCTACTGATCACATGTGTATGCTAATTAACCTTTGGTGAAAAAGGATTTCTCCGCCCCCCCCACCCCCCGTTTTTGTTTTAATGTAGAGTGGTTAAAGTACAACCATTTTCCTACCTGAAAAGCCATTGCAACTTTTCTCTATATGCTAGTTTTGCATAAGAAGGCAAGAAAATTAATTAAGGTCTAGATTAGTATCCGTTTTCCATCTGCCATGTGTCTAACAATTACAACCATCATCATATTTTCCTGCTCCTGGTAAGCAAGGGAGAAAGCAAGAAGCACTCTGCTAGCAACAGCGCAGTAAAGCAACCAAGCCTGGCAACAGGGAGATGGTCCCCATTCAGAGTTAAACCTCTGCAGGTCAGCCAGTGCACGGAGCTGTCCTGGAAAAACAGATGAGGCAAAGAAAACAGCAGAAGCTCAGAGGAAAGGTGATCAGTCAGTGATGTTTTGCGCAAGAGCTTGTCACACCATAAACGTTTTTTATGGTTGCCACTCTAGGAGCATTAGCAGCCAGTTTGGGTAGTGGCTTTCCGTGAATGGGAGCCTGCAGCTCAGTACAGCTGCCTTGAGCTAACTGATGAACAAAGAGGTGTAACCAGCCCAGAGGAGAGAGAAGAAAGCACTGCAATATGCAGTGATTGCAGCTTCGCAGACATTTTAACTCATTCGAAGGTGGTAATGAGGTCTCTGGAGCCCACTTCCTCTCCATTTCTTTGTGCAGGACACTTTTTTCCTATCTTCTGCCTAATTGTAGTCATCAGTATGTATAAAGACAAGCACTCCCAGCTATTCATAGTGTATATTTTGGGCTGACCTGGTATTATCACCTCTTGGCAAGATTGCCTAACAGTATGAGTGTCTTGCATTTGCTAAATGACAATTATTTAGGCTGACTTTTCCCAGGTAAGTACTGCTGCAAGCAAACACTTTTGGTGGAGGGAGGTATCAGACCAGATAGTTCAGGTACTTCTGAAAATAAGGTTAGGAAAAGTACACTCACTCATACTGAGAGTAAATGCAACTGCCATGCCAGAGGAATGTCATTTTTACAACTGTTACAGAGATAAGAGGAAGATTTTGGGCAACTACAAACCTCTCAATGTTTATAGTGATGTTACGCTTTGCTTCTTCCTTCCCCAGCCAAATGAAGGCAAATTGGACTTTATTTTCTCTGCCAGTGTTCCTTCACTGAGTGCATTTGCAAAAGGGCTTTGAAGGCCTTTTCTAAAAAGCTGTGTTACCTCAGGGGTACACCACTGGGGTTTGGGTGAGGAAGGCTAACAGCAGTTACTAACAGTTTCCACATGTGGCTGAGGTGTGGACAGGCAGCCCAGGGTGACACTGGGCAGCAGCAGGGCAGAGGTGGAGACAACAAAGTGTTCCCTGCAGAGGGACTGCCAGCACATGGTAGGACCTTCAGATGGAGGTATCTGGGTGGCTCCAGTGATAAAAGGATAGTGTGAAAACCTGAAGTAGTCCTTACATGGGCCTCTGAGGGCCTTTAGGAAAGCACCTATTGCCAACACGCGGTATTAAAGATGAGCACATTGATTCACTGGGTGGAAAGAAGAGAGAAGTTAGGTGAGAAATCTAGCAAAAGAGGCCTCCAAAGTGTGCCATAGCTGGGGCCACGGGGCTGGGAGAAGGGTGGGCGATGGGGTTGGAGGAGCTCAGGTAATACAAAAAAGATATAAAAAAAGGGAGAGAAAGCAATGGGATGCACACAAGGGGATGTTCCAAAGCAGCAATTTACACAAAGCAGAAGAAGGGATAAGCACTTATGTAAGAAATGCTTAAGTGTGTAGACTTTAAGATGAGTTTTGTTTGCAGGTGATAGGGCGCAGGCAGCTGAACTGAGGTACAAGAATAATGATTTAGAACTGACAGGAGAAAAGAAAAGCAGTGTGAGACAAGGGACGTTTCCAAAAAGATTTGATTCAGCCGATGAAACCTGGGATTTCCCATTATTCTTAAACAATAATCACTAAATGAAAGATTGTCAGCTACACAGGTTCTATTCCTTTATGTCTTTAGCAGAAGGAAAAATAGAAGTCTTGGGGCAGGGGAAGGAAAAGATCATGAGAGTTCAAGAAAACGAAGCACTCTGGGCACAGGGACCCCAATGCAGCCAGGGATCAGGTACCTCCGAGCACCGCAGGGCAGTCAGTGCCCTTTCTGTACCTGAGGAGGATGACCCCGTGTGTACACTAGAGCCAGATCTTGTTTATATTGGCCATTGCCATGTTGCGCCTTGCACTGCCTGCGAGGAGTGACCGTGAGAGTCGCTTTCTCTTTGCCAGAGGGAGCACACGGGATCCCTGGACACCATTCCCCCGGGGAAGCAGAGGAGGACTCATTACACCACAGCCCTCTGCCTCCCGGCAGTGTGAGCACGGCAACAGCCCTGCACTCAGGCTGCGTTACAGCATTTGCCTCCTGCAGCTCCTCGGCGCGCTGAGCCCTGAGGGCCTCTGCGCTCCTGCTCCGGAGGAGTCCTCTTCATGAAGAAGAGGAGCGATCACCTCAGCATGGCTGCCGGGGCTGGCTTCCTCTCTGGGAAGACCTTTAACCACACACACACAGCCCGCACACGCTCCTGTCCCTCTCCGGCCACGGCACGGGGCTCGGCGCTACGCAGAAGGGAGCACGGGGCCTCCCCTGCCCCACGGGGGCCCGCCGGGCCTGCGGGGGGCGCCCTCGCCGCTCCTGCGTTGCCATGGCAGCGTAAGGCGCGAAGGCGCAATCCTCCGCCCTCCCGCGACGCAGGTTGCTCGGTGTAGGGGCGGGACGAGCGTGACGCACTGCGCAGGTCCAGCGGTGATTGGGTGGTGCCGCCGGCGCGCGCGTTGCGCGGCGGGCGATGGCGGGAGGTGGCAGCATGGCGGCGGTAGCGGTGGAGCCGCCGCGGGACGCGGTGTGGCCGGAGGGCGCGGGGGCCGAGGCGGGCTTCGTGCGCGCCGTGCTCTCTCTGCCCGAGAAGCCCGACACCACCGTGCGCTTCTTCGAGCGCGGCGACTACTACACGGTGCACGGCGCGGACGCGCGGCTGGCTGCCCGCGAGCTCTTCCGCACCCGCGCAGTCATCCGCCAACTGGTGGGGACATCGGGTGAGTGCGGCGGATACGGGGGTCTGAGGGACGACGAGCGGCGCCGGAAAGCGGTGAGGACAGCAGCTTCCCTCCGCAGTCGGTGCAGCGGTGTCGGGTTCTCAAGGGCAAGGTTTGCGAGATGTCGCTCGGGAGCTGCGTGTTTCGGGCCGTTGTATTCGGTGTTTACCTCGGGCCTAACTCCTCCGCCACGTCGTTTTCCAAATGATGGGGACGTTGTCAGGTCAATAGAGCATCAGGTGCTGCGGTTCTCTTCCCGCCCTGGGTCGCTGCGTGACTGTTAGAGCCTGCGGCAGCCCGGGTACCCTCTGGTGTTGTCTATATTGATGCGTGTGGGAGGAGAGGTGTCAACAGGTCTCTGGATTTTAATGTCTGATTCATCTCGGCTTGGAAAGAAGCTTGGCTGAATGCAAATCTTTCTTCTTCAGCCTCCCGCAGCTTTGAAATGATAATTAGTATCCATTCTGAGTAGGATGTGTGTGACAGATGTAGGAGTACGGCCGTGGGAAGGTATCTACAGCACAATTCCGAGTATAGACTTCTCGTCACATAAGCTCCTACTACAGGACTGTCAGATGTGGATAGTTGCTTGAACATAACCTGTTGCATAGGCTAACAGCAGTTAATAGCATCCAGTGCCTCCGTTCCATTTGTGAAAATGATTGCAGGGTGTTTTCTGTGGTGACTGAGAACAGGGCTCATGCAGTTCTGTAGCGCAGGTGGCAGATACGCATCACGCTTGATTAGTGATGTCCCGCAGAAGTAAATAACATTTAATTACGTATTGCATAAGATTTTCCTTCCACCCCCAGCTGCTCTTTATTTATCTCTTGGTATAAGGCAGTGGAGCTTGCAGATGTTGAATGTAAGAGCATCAAGATTAATTATCTTGTCAGAAGAGGCAAACTGTAGTGTTATCCTGTATCTCGAAGAACATAATGCTGGGAAGTCACTTTCTCATACTTCACAAAATAAATCTGTTTGTGAATGGGGTTTTTTGTGTGTGTATGCAATGGCATCAAAAAGAAAATCATATTCTTATATGCTTTTCACTTTTTATTGCAAATGATGAGCTAATCTGTTAAAAAACAAAAAACCCCCAAAACCCTAAAAAACCCCAAAAACCCAATTCCTCTCCAAACACACAAAAACCCCTAATTCATGGAGAAGTTGAAGATCTCGATAGTTTCAAGTGTACATCTTCCAGACTAGAAACACAGACATCAGGATTTTTTTTGTATTCCATTTGGAAGTGATCATTTCACAGATGTAAGCCTGTGACTGACAGCTCCAGTTTTAAGACCTTTAAAGCCTTACCTAGCATATCCAACTGAAAGTTGGCATAAAACTGCATTTTTTTGCTTTCAGGATGATTTCAAAGCTGACATAAGCTTCAGCTGTCCCCTGCTAGTGTAGTGCATCGCTTCAGCTGAGAAAAAGAAAAGTTGTGTTTTGTTGGACAGTTCTGCACTGGCAACAACAAGCTCATTATGTGGAATTGGTTTTTTACCTGCTTTTTTTTCGCCTTGCTAGAGATTTGAGGAAAGAAAATAATGATAAAAAGCCTATTTAAAATAAGCCCATAAGTTCTCATGGGTGTGGAAATTCACTATTTAACATCTTTAATGGAGAGGAAGGAAGAGCCTCAAATGTGATGTAGGCCTGCTGCTGAAATAGGGATGTGATAATCCCTGTCGATTCCTTGTGCTTACTTTGTATGTCATCTATCTCTCATGTATCTGACACCACTCTGATACTCCACTTGCTTATCTGGCAGAAAACTGAATATACCCACCCAAAACCTCCGTTTGTTTAGTAGTGGAATTATTCTGCATGTAGGTTGGCACAGAGGTGGCATGGGAGGTGAGGAGCTAGAAATGGTTCTGCTTCTCTCAGCAGGTGTATGGGATTGAATTTGTTCAACTGTATCATGTGCCTGCACCCTTAGAGGAACAGAAGCAAGAAGTTTGTCAATTAGGCACTTTCTAAGTCATTTGGATGTAAACTGTTAAGCTTTTCTGAGAATGTGTTGTTTTTACAGTATGTATTTGTGGTAAAAGTGAAATGTCTTGGCACTTGTGTCTTGTCATCTTCTGAGGGTGATGGTCTGTTCTGCTAACAGAAATGGATTATCCAGGAAATAAAAGATGTTAGCCATAAAGAAAACTCGTAGCAGGCTTCCACCACCACTCATTAGATTAAAATGTGTGAAACGCTAATTAGAAAGCAAAAGTTCGGAGAGGGGAAGGGTGAGAGGAAGAGGTTTCTTTGTTTATGTGTATGTATAGGTTTAGTAAAATTTGGGAATGAACATTGTTTTTGTTTGGATGTATGCTGTCTTTTTTCTTAATATTAACCAGTTGAATGTTGTGGTTTTGTGTTGTTTCATGGATTTTACATGTTTATTTCTTTGATACCAGAATAGTGTCCTCCCTGAAGGCTGTTCTTGGGGATTTTGGTTGCAGAAAATAAAAACTTTATGAACAAATTTAGGTGTATCGTAATTTTATCTCCCTTTTTTTGTAGGAACTCAGAAGCTTGAGAGTGTTGTGCTTAGTAAAATGAACTTTGAATCTTTCGTGAGAGATCTGCTTCTGGTTCGTCATTACAGAGTTGAAGTTTACAAGAACAAAGCAGGGAGTAAATCTGTCAAAGAAAACGACTGGTATTTAGCATACAAGGTACATTTTTCAACCTTTCCTTATAATAGTGAAAAAAAAAAAATCATGATTCTTTTCTGAGCCCCTGAGCTTGACGTTTGGGGATTATCAGGGGCTGATGTTGGTGGTATGATGTTAAATTGTGCTTTCTGTTATATATATCCATATTTTCCACTGCTCTAAGGCTGGAAAAGCTTGTTCTGTATCTTTGCCATAGGCTGGGAAATAAAGCAAATCTGAAGTAGTTCACTTTGTGTAGATGATACTAAAATGTTGACAGCTAAAAAACCAGAACACCTGTATATTTTGTATTAATGGTTTGTTCAGTCTTTACTTTTATCAGTTGTCCTTTTCAAAGGGGTGGTGGTGGGGGAAGTATACGTGTGTATATGCAGTCTTTAAAAGTATATTTTATTTCCAAATAGGGTTCTCCAGGAAATCTTGCCCAGTTTGAGGAAGTTCTCTTTGCCAACAATGATATGTCAATGGCCATTGGGGTTGTGGGAGTCAAACTGTCTACTGCAGATGGACAAAGAGTAGTAGGAGTGGGCTATGTCGACACTACGCTGAGAAAACTGAGTGTCTGTGAGTTTCCAGATAATGATCAGTTCTCAAACCTTGAAGCTTTACTGGTTCAACTAGGACCGAAGGAGTGTGTGCTACCAGGAGGAGAGACTGCAGGAGAGATGGGAAAACTACGACAAGTAAGGGAACCATTGTAGTTTAGAGTTAGACAAAGATTTATCTAAAAAGCTGTATTATAATTGATAACTGTGCTTGTTTATGGATAACAGGTCATTCAGAGGGGAGGCATCCTGATCACAGACAGGAAGAAGGCTGATTTCACAACAAAAGATATTGTTCAGGATCTCAATCGCTTGTTAAAATCAAAGAAACAAGAACAAATGAATAGCGCAGCCTTGCCAGAGATGGAAAAGCAGGTGAGCAGTGTTTAGGGTGCTCCTGTTTTTTAGAAGCAGGGTGGTTTGTGTACCCGTTGTGAGCTAACTTCTATATTCTTGATGAAATGTTCTGCAGTTCTGCTCAGCTTGAGTCTGTGTCAGAGTTGGATTCCAGGGGTCCTGGAAAAAAATGAGTAAACTCTTCACTTACCTTTTTAGAGTACTAGACTCTGGTGAGCAAATAAATCATGCACAAATGGTGATTCCTGTTCATAATCAACCTAACCTAAGGACTGAAATGCAGTACTTTAATTATTTTGCATGACAGGAAAATTGGTACTTGAAAACAATGATTATGATAATATTTTTGTGTTTTATATCATCTTATGGCTCAAGCATACAATTTAGTGCCTGCATGTGAACTGAATGTGTTTGTTCTTAGCTGCAAGCAAGAGGTAATTTGGTTGAGATAAATATGTTTTAAAATTCTCTTTGCTGCTGATGCTCGCTGCAGGTGTAAGGCACAGAATTACTCTCTCTTAATGTGTGATTTCATAACAGGTTAAAATTGTTTGGAGTGTGTTGCAGCTGAACAAGTCAGTCATGCTGCTGCCTCTCTTTCCAGCTGGCACTAGCGTGCGTAATGCCATGCAGTGAGTCAAGCAGATATTTGTTCTGGCTGAAAACTAAGCCTGAAACCATGTTCAGAGATGATCCATGATATCTCATTTATCTGCAATAACTTCTTTGTATTTCTGAGCCAGAAACATCCTGATAAGAGGTTTTGAAAGCTGGCAAAGTATGCCGGTCACATTTTGTTTATCAGCTTATGCAAATACCTAGTTTGTGTTTCTTGCACCTACCTAGAAAGGCACTGGGGTGCCACAGAACATCCCTATGAAAATGAAATCTAGTCAGACAGGATGGGTCTCTCATAGCCCTGCTGGAATCAGCATGGCTCAAAGTCTTCCTGATGGTGCTTTTTGTTGTTGTTTGTTTTTTTTTTTAGGGGCATTTATCAAATACTCTCAGATTCAGGAGTGTTTCTAACTAGAATGTGGTGTATTTTGTTTGTTTCTTAAACTTCAGGTTGCTGTTTCGTCTTTGTCAGCCATTATCAAGTTTTTAGAATTGCTGGCAGATGAGTCTAATTTTGGACAATTTGAACTGACTCCTTTTGATCTTAGTCAATATATGGTTTTAGATAATGCAGCTGTTCAAGCCCTCAACCTTTTTCAGGTAAGAAGTGCACACTTGAATTGGTCTTTTGCAGTACACTTATATAGCTACTTTATGAGTAGCCTGACTGCCCTGTCCCTGCTTCCCAGATCCTGATTATTAGTACTTTAACATTTTAGCTTTGCTTGCAGCTACTCCTGTACAGTGGGTGTTATAAACAGTTAGCCACTGTTTCCACAATATTTTGGTTTTGTTTTGTTATCTTACTTTTAATGTAGAGGAGTTGATCATCAGGGAGGCAGGAAGTGGCTGCAAACAAGTGTCTATGTGAAATGCAGATATGGGAAGAGTTGTAGAAGTACTTCATAGTTGTAGCTGCTGAGGAGTCTGGCTAAGCAGTGGGGAGGATGCTTTCTTTCCTTGTTTTTTGTCAGAGAAGTTCACATTCCCAGTGGCAGGAGCAGACTTGGAGTGCAGGTGGGGAGCAGAGTTCTGTAGTTTTGTGTTATGACAGGGAGCTCCAAAACACAGTTGCTTTATACGCTAGTGCTGGTTTTGGGAATGAGGATAGAAGCCTGAGTTAGTATTAGGCGAACAGGAAGCATATGGCAGGAGCACTGCTGCTGGTGATTGAAAGAGAGGGCTGGCTACAGCAGACAGGGCAGTGAACAGGAGAGAATACTAAGAACATTCTGAAAGCACCGTGACATGCTAACTGCCAGTATCAGTTTTACTTTATATACAGGCTTTCTACAAATCCAAGCAGGTTGCCAGTCTCCTCCATCCCTCTCACTCCCACCGCGTCTGTTTTTCTGCTTTGCCCCTTTTTATAGTTTGAGGAAAATGTGGACTCAGTGTGGTGTGTATCAGCTCTACTCTTCGTTTTCATGTTAGTAAATTCTGCTTAGTGATCTTTGCTTGGAGCTAATTTACTTGAGTTTCAGATTTATAGGAAGAAATGACAAATACGGTCCCTTCTTTACCTTAGAGGGATTTCTGGAGGAAAAAAGAGCATATATTCAGTATCTGAGTTGGTTAACCCTCAAGAGAACTCTTCTGATTTATTTGTGTTCTCTTTATTTCCTCATTCTCTGCCACTGTCTAGGGAATGAAACAAATATTACATCCTTAAGATTTATTGAGGTGTTCTAGGAAGTTCAACACCATCTTCGCTTCATCCCTTTACAAGTCCTTGCAGACGTTACGTGTGTTTTAATGGAAAATACACTGCCATTCTCATTAGGGTCTGTGAGCTTTGGACTAAGGGGTTTGCCATGTAGCAGGAAGCTTAGCTGTAGCCTGTGTGGCAGGCTGTTTGTGAGAAGGCTTTTAGGCAGGCACTGAAGCAAAGGCAAAATAATCTGTAGTTTGGGTTGCTCTGTGAGGTATATAGGTAAAGTTCTTACGGTGCAGCAGATGCAGTTGAGTATATGAAACAGTGTTCTTCCAACTAGGTTATTCGTGAATAGTATATACTCTGTGACACTTTCTTGGATTCAGAAGGCTTTCAAATGTAATACTGCTCAGAACACTGAAAATAGGCACATCCACTCTAGATGTTAGATTTTCCAGGGATTAAATGTGTCAGTACATCTTCTCACTGCATTCATTTCCTGTTGCGGTGATGCTAGTTCAACATGCCAGTTTATGGGCATCCAGGCTTGCTCCTGGTTGAATGCTTGCCTGCTGTTTTATTTGCAGGTGTTCCTGGGTAGAGAGGATTGAGATTTTCATTTCAAATTGAGTTGAAAAAAGCTTATTGCTGTTTTTCAGTGTTAAACAAGGTTTTTGTTTTCTATTTTTTTGTGCAAAACCCCAAGCAGAATGCCTCAAAGTCTGGTCTTGAGTCCAGTTAGTACTAAACCTAAATTACTGTTAGTAAACTGTAATCTGAATGGAGTAAGTTTACAGATGTTTATAGTACTCCAAAAATGATCTGGGGAAGCTTGAGAGAAGTTCGGCAAGTATGCTCTTTCCCTTTGCCTCATTCTGTTGTGTCCCTGCCCCTGGCATCCCCAAACATCTCCAACCAAAACCCTTCAACCCTGGCCCTGTTTCTTGCTGCTTTTTTTTGGATGGATAGGACCCCTATTTTTTGACCTTACAAAGGGCAAGCTAGCAAATACCTAGGTATATTTCCACTTTGTTCAAAGGGCAAACTGCCCAGTGACCAAGGATGTTTCTAACTTTCCTGTTCAGTCAGGGTTATTTTCAGAATAGGCAAAGCTCTTCCTTGCTTGCCATGTTCTAGAGACCAGAGTGTAAGTGCTTCAATGCTGTTTCATTTGCCTTTTTTGATGGATGCCAAGTTGAGTACAGAAAAAACACTGACCTGTTTCTAGGTATCAAAGTACCATTCATTGGGTGTTAATAAACTTCACTAACTCTCTTTCTTTTCTTTCCCTTTCCAGAGTTCTGTGGAAAATGCTAATACTGCACAGTCTCTAGCTGGTTTATTAAACAAATGCAGAACCCCTCAAGGACAAAGATTAGTTAATCAGTGGATCAAGCAACCGCTTATGGACAAGAATAGAATTGAAGAAAGGTAACAGTATTATGTTTGATAGAGTTACACAAGTCTGTAACTTTTTACAGGAGGCTCTTTACTTTTAAGCTCAAAATCCTACAGCCAAGAATAAGGGTGGTTGGAGGGTTTTGTGTGCTGTCCTGTAAGGCACTGTAGTTAAAGAGAGCAGAAAACATTCTTCCCTGAGATGCAAATGGACAGCTTACTGCTAGATAAAATGCTTTTTACAATTATGACTTTTAAAGAGGAGGTAGGATATGTTTAGATGGTCAAATGTTTCATGCTATAGAATAAGATTGTGTAGCAGCCACTTCCTAAACTGCTGTTTATACTGCGAGTGCTCAGTCTGTGTACTGATACTTTGATGTCACTTCTAGTTTGCCAATTAAAAAAAAATTAAATCAACAAAACACCCAAACAATTGAGCAGTAGTGACCTCTTCCTATTCCTAGAAAAAAGCCCCTTTGGTTGCAATAGATCACACTTACCATATCTTGCCAAGAAATCGTGGCTCGGATAGGAATGGTCTTTTTAATTCCTTGCTCTTTTATACTGCTGCCTGTTACCACATGCCCTGGTAAAAAGTCCCTCTTCAGCTTCCGGTAAGTACCCTTTAGGTATTGGAAGCTGCTATAAGATGCTCCAAGGAGCATCTTAACAGTCTTATTTACTTGAAAAGCATTCTTTTCTTAATCCAAAGGAACAATTATAATAAGAGAAGCTGTTGATGTGACTCATGAGATGTATTCACAGATTCAAATATATTTGAAAGATAGGGGTCTCCGAGTTGTTTTCTGTATACTTCACAATATGTTGTGGCTGTTTTAAGAATTGCAAACTATAATTTAGAACATATTTTGAATATATGAGAAGGGAATATCTGGGCTGCTGTTCCTTTTACATTTCCTTTGTTGTCAAGGAGAGTTACTGATTATTTCTTAGCTTGAAGTGTGCCATGTTGTGGGACCCCGTTTAACACAAACCAGTGCAAAACTCTTATCAAACTAGGCTGAACTACCCAAATCGGACTGATGTTAGGTGACAATTTTTGAAGTAAGCCAGTTTTGCTTATACAGGAGGTGTTTTGACTTAATGTTTATTCCAGTAGTGTAGAAGTGGATGTCTGAAAGTTCCTTTAAAAGAGTTTCTCTTGTAAGCCTCTACTAAGACCTGTAGGTGGTGCAAGTCATCTTTTGAAGTTAAATGGATCAATCTCTTTCTGTCGTTTGTGACCTGCAATATGTTAAATTTATGGATAAATAGAACACAGTGTTACATCAATAGTACATATTAACCATCAACAGTAATGACACAAATTAATGTGCGTAGTGCACATCAGGTAAAATGATGTTTATCTACTGTAACAGAACTAAGAAAATGGGTTTCTGATACTTGCATGTCTTGAAAGACTGGGGGTTTTGCCCATGTCTGATTGATTTTTCCATGATTAGGAAAACAATTATCAGTCATAGGATATAAGATTCAGCCCTGCTTTCTCCCATGTGGTATGTTCAGAAGGCAGGTACATGAAGCTCTTGCTCCTTGCCTTATAGTCATATTTCTGAAATTAAAATGCAGTTGCTGAGATCTCAGGACTTAAAGCCTGTAGTCAAACATCACTATTCCTGATTGAAGCCTGTTTTGAGCTTTTCTCCTGCGTTCCTAAATATGCTGCATGGGGGATGCACTGTAGAAAACAGTTTCCATCTCTGTCAGAGTCAGAAAGTAATAAATTCGGGAAGCTTGAAGTGAATAAATGGCCAGGAGGGTAAAACTTCCAACTTTGTAGAACAGTGTCATGTATATGTCTTGAATGACAATTGAAGTAGCAGCTTGTTTAAAAATGAAAAAAGCCTAACTTACTGCTAGCTTGTGTAGGCAGGCTTGAATGCTTTTACAGTGCTTTATTTAGCAGTAAGTTAACTAACATATGCTTTCTCAAGCAGATAAATGGGGTGATAGAGTGGGGTAATGCATATGGGGGTAGCTCGGAAAACTGGAAGAGCATCTCAGGTGCATGCAAGTGCACCTCATGAATGAGAAATGGCCAGGTGAAATGAGAATTCTGTGCACTGCAGGCCCGTGAGCTCCCTTGAAATGTCATCATGCAACTGGCATGCTGTAGTGTGTGCTCTTGTTGAAGGCTGAGCAGGGAAGGTATAGGGGATGTGTTTTGGCAAAGGTATGGCTTAAACATGCAAAGAGGGCATCAGGCCTATCATGAGCTTATGGATCAGGATTAGAGAAGGGACAGCAAGGTGAGGGGTGTTATGGTGAACATCTGCATTTCCCCATCAAGGTGGGGAGCCTGTCCAGCAGAAGGCCGCTGACCAGGATCATGGCCTGCAGCACATGGTGTGTGAGAGAGTCTGAGCTGTTTGGGTTTGTAGCCTGGAGAAGACTAAGAGACAGACCTCACTGCTGGTTTCAGCTGCCTCGTGGATGGGAATCAGGGAGTGAAGCTGTGTGCTTCTTGCAAGGTCACAGCAAAAGCGTGAGACAAACAGCAACTTCACCAAAGGTTGTTGGTCTTTATATCCATCTGGGTATAAAGAAAAGAAACAAACATTGCTATGAGGACGGTGAGTCTCTGGAATGTGTGCTCAGAGAGCTGGATCTGTGTTCTTGTTGAGTGTTCAACTGAAATTAGCCTTGTTTTGAGCAATTGCTGGAACTAGGGGCCTTGAGTTGTCTTCCAATGTAAATTGTTCTGCATTAGGTTTTCACTACTCTTTTATGTTCTTTCCTAACCTGAAGCAGTCCCTGCAAAGCGCTGCAAATAGGCTTTGTTGCTTCTGTCATGGTGGTAAGCAGCTCTGGAAAGACTTTCTGTGCTTTTCTGAGTACAGGTCAGTACTTCTCCACAGCAACAGACTGATTTCAGGCAGTTAAATTAGTAGGTGTTGGCCTGTGTCCTCAGTAAGGGAGGGGAGAACGTGACCAACTTGGAGGTTTGTCTAAATTGCTTAATTGAAGTGCAGTTTAAAGTTCTGGGAGTACCCTTAATGCCCGTGAAGAAGCTTCTGAAGTACAGGTTGAATCTGAACTGGCTGAAAGACAGAAAAGTGATTATTTGTTGTCATGGAGATCATGATGCAGTATGTATTTTGCATGAAAGCAGTTGTCATCCCAGTGACATGAAATGGTGTTGGCTTCCCAGGTAAGCTTCTAGAAATGTTAGAAAAATAGCATCTTTGTCGTTCTAAAAGTTGTCATCAATGAGTCCCCTAGAAAAATGTTTGGAGTTTGAAGCTCTCAATGCTGCTGCTTTAACCCTCTTCCCTCCCTTCCCCTATGGTTATGTTTGCAAAACTAGTAGATCAGTTGTATTTTCATTTGGGTTTGCTTGTAAAACCAAGGTTCAGAGTGAGTGCTGTCTAGAAACATTAAACAAAAGCTCTACTAGTCGAGTAAATGTCAGGCCACATCACTAGGAAACAAACTCCATCAAAATCTCAGTTGTTTGAAACCTGTTAAAAAGCTCAGATTCTTGTGTTGCAACAGACTCACTTTTAGTTTTCTTGGTTGAGGAGGGAACAGGGGATATAAATAAGAGCTAAGAAAAAACTCCTTTCATTATACCTTCAGGAGTGGGAAAGACAATGTTGCTGTTTGAGCTAGAGAAGTACCTAAAAGCTGTTTCTATTTTGCATGATTATCCAAATAATTTGTTTTTTAGGTCAAGGATCAGCAACCAACACTTCAAATCAGTAAATTACAAGTGTCATTGAGTGCTGCAGCACTGGAGCAGATAGTCCTAGGTGATACTTCCAGCTTGCCCACTTCAGTTCTTCCCTGTGAGAGTGGTGAGTCACTGGCACAGGTTGCCCAGAGAAGCTGTGGCTGCCCCATCCCTGGCAGTGTTCAAGGCCAGGTTGGAGGGGGCTTGGAGCAACCTGGTCTAGTGGAAGGTGTCCCTGCCTGTGGCAGGCAGTTGGAACTAGATGAGCTCTAAGGTCCCTTCCAGCCCAAACCATTATATGATCCTGACATGTCCTTACTTTATGCAAAATAAATAGAAGGATTAAGCTTTTAGTCAGTGTTTTGCATCTGAATTTTGAGGCTCAAGGGAAATGAAAATTCGGTTCAAACGTTGAATTGGTTTTCAGGTTTTTAAGAAGTAACGAAATTGCTGTTTATTTAGGGAAATGCGAATCTGTAGTTGCCGTACTGTTCTATTGCTCTCAGCCTGCCAAAAGGAGGTGGATGGTAATTGTTGCAGTTGTTAAGTTTTACTTAGAATCTGTGTTTAATTCTTCAGGATTTTTTTCTTTTTTAAATGCAGCCCTAAGTTAATGAAGTTTCCAGTTAGAGTGTGACCATATGAAACCATTTGTATTCTTGGTGGTCACTATTTTGAACATTGTGTACAGGTATATGGTAGGTATATTCTCCATGAAACAACAGTGAACATACTATTGTTTCTGCTTTGTTTAATTCATATCTACACACATTAGAAAGGTGGCACGTTAGGGAGCTGCAGTGGAGGTTGTTGGAAAGGTAATTTTGTCTCGACTTGTAATTTCAGTTCATTTATCATGTGTAAGGGTTGTAAAGTCCTTGATGTTTTGTTTACGTACAGTTTTGAGGGGTTTTCTTTTATGGCAGAGAAACAGAACTTGTTCAGTATGCTCTTAGTCTGCAGAAGTTTAAGGAAATGCCCAGGTTAGCAATTTAAAAGGGCATTAGTGTTTATGGACTCATGTAATAAACTCTTAATTTTAATAATGTATGGAAACTTGTAAGGACTAAAACACACAAAAATAATAATGGAAAACTCAACTGTCTCTAGTCTTTGAAGACCATGCAGTAATACTGTTGTATCACTGGATCCCAAAATGCCATATTTAATTGAAAAGGAAGACTGGCACCACACCTGTCTGGTGTGCAGCATTATGCAGAGAAGCAACGTTAGTTGCTTTCCATCCTGGGTTTCTCTGGAAGATTTTAGGTGGGGCAGGTTCACTATGTGGAGTTTACAGATTTGTCCATGACTGGATAGTACTTGATCAGTTTTTGCTCTGTTGTCTTGATTGTTCTTCATTATCATATAAGAAATGGAGGTTTGTCAGTAATTCTTTAAAGGTGGGCATTTGTTTTCCAGCAGCCTAAATACTATGTTGATGGAATGGCAATGTTCACAGAAAAGCATTGTGGAACTGGTTGTTCTTGTCTTCATTCAAACAAAGGTATTTTTCCTTTCATGTCCCTGACACTTGTTCACACTTGGTTTTCTGTATGTAGGATTTCTTTGTCTTCAAGTGGTCAGAATCTTGTGAAGGTTTTTTATTTACTTTTGACTCTTACGGATCATGCAGCAGCCTGTGGTCATGAGTTGTTTCATAGTTTGCTGGCACTCTCTGTAACCACTTTAAATCTAAAGGTGTAGTCATGCTTCCCTGACCGTGTATTGTTACCAGTTCCCTTGTTACTGACACGGGCACTAGTGCTCATGTGGCTGCTTGGCCCATCTCTAGATGAGAAATTTAGCATGCTAAAATAATAATCTAATTACTTATATATAGCATCTAATCCAGTAAAAGTAGGCAGTGGTCAAAAGGGGCAATTCCAGTTCCCCTTTCTGGCCTTCAGCTCCTTCTGCTCCTTTTTTTGGTCTTACAGCTACAGAATAATTTGGTTTGGCTTCTTCACCTCATGAAAGCTAGTACATGAAGTGATGAAAGTTGTCATTTAAAATGAATCCTTTTGCTCCTCTGCAGTGGTCCATGACCTGCTATCATCATAAACATGAGAAGATTAACATCATCTTAAATGCAGATCAAGCAATACTAAAAGCCTGTTTTTCAGAATTTAATCATCTGACTTGTCAGTGTTTGCTTTCTCTTGGTATCTTGACTCTTTTAGAACTCACACTAATTAATTTATGTTGTAAGTTGGATTATCCTCCTGTAACAAGTTTGGTAAATTGGATATGTGCCTAGCCTCAAGTTGGAAAAGTGTCTGAATCTGTGGAATGGAGCTGTTCACTACCAATAAACCTGCTGCTTTCCTGACAAATTCTCTATGAAGATACTACTTGAATTATTTTCAGCTCCTACAGAAGGCAGTAGAAATTTTATGAAAAATAATATATGCACAGAAATTAATAAATGAAGTCTTCTGTACCATTGGGAAGACAGGAAACATTTCTCTGACAAAGCAGGAGGTACTTAGAGAATCTTGTTTTATGAAATATCCTCTTATCACTTTTGCCTGTACAGTTCTTTCAGGGTAAGAGACTGTTTAGTCCAGCAAGGTTGTGCTGGGGTTTTGAGGTGGGAAAGGATTTGCTGTGTAAAACATCTTAGTTCAAAATTCAACTTGGGTGATGGATCTGCAGTGTGTTTTTTTTTCTTCTATAAACATACCCATTTAAAAGTCGGGAACAGTGTTTATCATTCTGTGAAGCAGCACGTTGCTGCAAGGTGAAAATTTTCCCTTTTTCTCCCAGCTCTTCTGTGGAGCTCTTTAATTTCTTTAGGATAATAATTTTGTTATTTCTTAACTGAGATTGAGGAGGAGTGGGGAATCGAATCTAAATGGTGCTGTTACATAAAGTTCTAGTCTGAATGGCAGTTCTCAATAACAATTAAAAAATAAACTTTACTCTTATTTGGGAAACATAATTTGTGAGAAGCATAAATGAAAGTTTATTTTACTTCTCTATTACTTGAATAGCTGATTGGTCCTGTAAGTGGTATATCCAGGCTGTGGAAAGGTATATTGATTTTGGTTTTAATGGTGACCAGAGGGATCGTGTAGGTGCGATGCGCAGTCTACTGAAGTTCCTTTAAAATATAGACAGGAATAGTAGTTTTTGTTTTAAAATGTGTTAATGTTTTCAGGACCCAAGCCTTGTAGAGCAGGGCTGGTCTGCTATGGGTTCATGCAGTAGTCCCAGCTGCAAAGCGAGCCGTCAGCAGGAGACGGTGAGAGGCAGATGGTCACAGTAGTAGCAGAGATGCTGCCAGCCTTGCCTTGCAAATGAAGAATAATGTTTTCTTTCTGCTTCTCTTACTTTTCGTTGTAGAGAATTTGTGTGCATACCTAGGAGCCCTGCAGTTCTTTGCTTTGACATGCTTTCTGGCTAGAGGAGGCAAAGCAGAGCTCTGCTTGTGTGCGGCTGCTGTATTTGCTTATGCTTCTGAATGATGCCAAGCACTCCCTTCCCTCAAGGTCTAAAAATATTGCTGTTGCAGCAGTCTGCTTCAGGAGTGGGATCTTAATTGCATCAAGTGGTACCTTACTGGCAAGGATAAGACCCAATATCTTATTTTTCTGCTGAAGGATTGTTTTCTTCACCTTGCATAATCAGCTGGGGTTGGAAAACATTTAAACACTTGTGCAAAAATAATGAATTATTGGTGACCTATTTCAGAATACAGAAGACTGCATTTAAGTATCTCTGGAGGAGGGAGGGAACCCATTATATTGGAGTTAATGATGCTTTTCCCAATAGTTCTGTTTTGGTTTTTTATTCTGAGCTCATTAGCTTGCAGCCTCACAGTCAATACATAGAGCTTCCAAAGCTTTGCCTGGTTGTTATAGAAAACAGTTATTTTGTGCCTGGTACCCCTGATGCTATCTTGGGGCTTTAATTTACTGTCTTTAGGTTTTAACATAATACTCAAATGATACCTGAAGGAATGCATGTAGGGTGGGAAAGAGTCTGTTGCTTCCCTGTTACCTATTAATTTTATGTTTTTTATATATATATATAACTTATGTAGAGGAACAAACTGATTATTTGGAAGAATGCACTTATTTAATTAAAAAATTTATCTGTAAGTGGACCATTCTGAGATTACAAATATCCAGTATTGTTCTCATGGTAGGATGGTTTGGAGTCTACTTAGGAGAATCAGAAAAGGCAGGGGACTGATGCTGGGATGTGGCTTTCTCTTATGTTGCTTAATCTTTCAGATTAAGCAGCAAGTAGTCTAATGTGAAGCGCTTTTGTCCAGCTGCTTAGCAGCACAGTTTGTGTACCTAATGCTCTGGAAGTGTGTGCAGTGTGATTTCTGTGGCTCTTCTAGCTTCAAACTAGGAAGCTGTGCTTCAAACCTTGGACTCTGTATTACATGGGGCTACTTCAACAGAGCTGCAGAAAAAATAGCATATTTATGGTTGCTTAAAGTTACGCATTTGAGATTAAAAGGCAATAGTAGCAAATTAAATTCAAAGACCTGCCCTGTAATAGTGGAATGAAGGCCACTTTCTAGTATTAAATGCATCCTGAGGGCATAGAATACTTGCCTGGAGATCCCTTGATTTTAGTTCACTTCTGACTTGACTACTGGACTACAGTGATCGCTGTAATCTTACTGGGATGAGAGCATTGTCTTTGTAAGAATGCAGACATTACAGGTAAACTATAAGATGCATCATCATAGGGCTGTTTGTTCCTGGCTTGCTGATAATCTACTCTATTATACAGTATCTTTTAATTGCTAGAAGTCTGTAATTTCACATCCCCCATATAAAACAGCAATGCATTTTAAATGCTAAACTGAGGATGTATATACATTGTTGTACCCCTTCATTGTTGTCTTGAAAGTTTTGTTATTTTAGGCAGTCTGTATCTTGTAGTTAATTCATATTACAGAAGTTTTATAACTTGTTTGTAACTGAGGAAACAGAACCAACTCTGTTAGCATGCTAAGAACAAGAACAGGTTGCATAGTTTGGGCAAGAGCAGGCAGGAAACAGACGAATTTGAGCTGTTTATCATGAAGGGAGGTACATGTGAAGGCGCAGGCTCCTTTTTTGGCAGTGGGAAGAAGCCTTGCTTGCTTGGGTGCAAGCCTCTTGCCACAGACCTGTTGGAGTTGGCTGGGTTGTCTGCTTCTGAACTACAGGCCCTTGCACATGCATGTGGATTTGGGAGAGCTGAAAGAGAGCTTACTCCGATGAACAGCTTGTGACACTCAGATGTAAGATTTTGGACCCTAATGATATTTTAGGGCCAAATTGTACCAATTTCATTAAATAGCAGAAAGATTTTGACCCCTTGCCTGAAATAACTCTCTCATATGTGAGATGCGCTCAGGTATATATGTATGCAGCTCATCCAGAGAGCGGTGTTCAGAGTTGTTGATGAAACAGAAACCTGGATTCAGATTTTGTGTCTTCAGAGTATGGGAAGAACTAGTGCCGTGGTGAAACGCCTGCAAGCTGAAGGCTTGCTGCCAGGAATCAGAGCAACTTCTGTCTGCCTAGTGTCCTGTGTTAGTTGAGTGTGTAAGTTCAGTGGGGCACTGGGAAGTTCAATGGGACTAAGCCTCTCTGAGTGGAAGACAATGACCTTTGATGGTGTTAATCTCTCTGCAGCTGATGTTTCCTTATTCATAAGGTCACAGAATGGTTTAGGTTGGAAGGGATCTTGAATCTTACCCAGTTCCAAATTCCTGCCAAGGGCAGGGACACCTTCTGCTAGACCAGGTTGCTCTAAGCCCCATCCAACCTGGCCTTGAACACTGCCAGGGATGGGGCAGCCACAGCTTCTCTGGGCAACCTGTGCCAGTGCCTCAGCACCCTTGAAGTGAAGGATTTCTGCCTAATATCTCATCTAAATCTCCCCTCTGTCAGGTTAAAGCCATTCTTCGTTATCCACAGGCTCTGTTATTTTTATTTCAAATTTTTTACAGTAATTGCTCCAGTTTCATAACAAAGTCTTTTGTGCATAACTGAGCGCTTCCAAAAGCATGTGTGGGTTGGCTAGATGTTTTGCATTGTTATTTCTTTGTGCTTATCTGGTAAATTTGAATGTTATTTTTGTAAATGCATGTAACAACTCTGATTGTATTGAGCAAAATGACCAGGGTATGGTTTATGTGTTTTTTATGCTGCCAAGATATGGACTGGAGTAAAGTAATTCTTAGTATCAGGCTTCAGATATCTGATCTAGGCTCCTGTGTGTCTGTCTTACATGTCCGGCTTAATACTTTGAAGGCTGTAAAGTGTACTGGGGTTCTTTGTCATGAAAAGAGCTTTGCAAATTTAAGGTGATATTTACTATTTACCTGAGGTGGTGATAACTAGACTTCTGCTGGGTTTTGTGGGACAGATGTTTGTCTAGGGAACAATTGGGTTACCAGGGAGTTTATAAAGGGAGTTTAGCACAATGCCTTGCTTATTTCTGGTTGGAAAACACAAATGCTGGTATTGATCAGTTACAGCAACTTGCTCTAGTGCTGCCTTTCTCCAGGGTGTTAAAATCCCGAGCACTTTGTGTAGGAGTGAAAACCCAGTTAAAACAGGTAAGAAGGTGACTTGGCTTTGCTTTGCACCTCTATTTGAAGAGGCAGTACCTGATGCTGCAGTCTGTTGCATTATTCTGGTAATTTCTATGGGATTAGAAAGGAAGAATTTACCGGTTTTACATCTGGGTTATGCACGTCCAGGAGGGGGTTACCTTGGCTACATTGGATTAAGAAGAGATTCAAAGTTGAAAGAAACCCAAGGGAAACTAAAATAATGGTACATATGTTTTCCACTTTCCCTTGTATAAAGGAAATATGAAATTAATATAGCTGTGCATATTCTGGAACTTTTGTGGTGAGATGAAACGTCTCAGTGTATCTTAAAGCAGTCCTTCATATGCTGTGTTTGAAAAGTCTCTCTAATCAAGTTGAACTGTTGAACAGAAAAACTGATCTTACTCCTCAGTCATAGAAAAACGTTAGCAGGCAGAGAATACAAATACTTGATCTTCAGAAGACTCAGCTGTTGTATAGCCATGGGAGTTACAACCTTTAAGATCTTCTGAAGTCAGCTTTCCTGTAAGTGCATTCTTAATTTAATTTCAGTGTTAACATTGTTTCCTTGTCTTGAGTGGAATTTTTAGTTCATAGAGTTTCTTTCCCATGAAATTAATCTGTCAGAATTTGGGATTTTCAGTTACTACTCTGTAGTTGTAGTTAAATATATATTATACTCATTATTAAATGTGTATATATTGCTCATTATATATGGAACCAAGTTTCATAATATGATCAAAACCCCCCCAGAGTCCCCTTTTTGAGCAGAGGCGCTTGGAAGAAGTGTTCTCCTTCCTCCATGCACAGAGAATGCAGAACTGCCTAGGATTTTGCAGGAATTTAGTGGAGGAGAGATTAAAACCTGGGTGTTTTATAGCTCAAGTTGTACAACTCACTGGTTTGTTAGGGTTTTTTGTGCTGCCTGATCCTGCTCAGGCATTAAAAACATTCTGTTCATTCTAACTCTGGTGTTTTGTTTTAATTTGTTAGTTTAGTTATTTTTTCTATAGACAGAGTTCTTTTCACCCTTCTATTAAATCTGTATACAAATCAGGCTTGATTAATTCTTTGCCATTAAGTTCTACATCTTAGCTCTGTGAAAGTCTAGAAATGTAACTAAACCTTCCTGACAACCTCTGTGTTGTGGCAGTGTTGAGTGCAATAACCTTAAAATTGTGATGAAAAAATGCTGCATAGATGTAGCAAAGGAAGAAGCAATTCTTTCTGATGTCAAATGCGGTGTAAACCCTGGTGGAACGGAAGCTTTGTGATGAGACTTGGGTGAGACTTTGTGATGAGGCTTTTGGTCTTTTATTAGATCGAAAACAGATTTTTGATGTCTGTTTTGGCGTGGAGTGTTAGTCTTTTGTCTTGTTAATAGTAGGTCTGAGAGATGCCTCTTATCAATAACAAACCATGGAAAAAGATGAAATTATTTCTGTTAGATTCCAAATATTCAGGAGAAACTGTGAGATAGACAATTACTTTTGTTTTTCCCTCTATGAGCACGCTAAGCCTGATGTTACTTGTTACTGCACAGAATCCAAGGTGGATAGGTAGGCATGATTTTGAATAGCAGGAAATGAAAGGGAGTTATGGTGTCCAAGTTAAAAGTACTTTGTTGCTTTTCACTTACATCAGCTGAAGTCTTATTTGCTGGGTTTTGTGGTTTAATTTGCAGATTTCAGTAACTATCTTGAAACAAAGTTCATGTGCATTCTAGTGTGGTTTCAGTAGTTATAGTTGTTTCTCTTACCTTGGCTGTGGTGCCTTAGATGTGTAATGGAAAGTTTTGCCTCATTTTCCTTTCACTTTTGACTGTATGGCGGAAACAGATTATGCAGTGTTGTCAGCTGCTGTTTGATTAAGCTTTCTGGGGTTTTTTTATTTGTTTGGTTTTGTATTTTCTTTTTATTGTTTCCTCAGTCAAACTATATACTGAAAACCAACTTGTCATTTGATTCCATTATTTCTAATGAGCATTCGGCTTGGCTTACAGTTGCATTATCTTAACGTAGCTCTTCCTATTCATCAGCCTTATGTATATTCTTATCATAGAGCAAATTGTTATGTGAAATGTGGCATGAAACAAACCTGTCAGCCTAACATTCATGGTTGGCAAAGATGGGGGTGGGAAGATAGAACAGTACTAGGAAGGTCATGAGATGTTAGTTTAATTAGCATGGTTTTGACAGAAAAAAAAAGTGTATCATGCTGATCTGAGAACTCCTTCAGCTTGTCATTGTTGTGGACAAAGGAGGGGGTGAAAATAAGAATAAATTAGAGCTTTCAAAAGGCCTTTGACAAGTTCTTATCCAAAAGGCTGTAGAACAAGCTGAGGAAGTCGTGGGATGAAAGTGCAGGGTCTTTTGTGTAAAAAGCACAAGCAAGAAAAAAAAAAGCCAGTTGGCAAAGGTATGCTCAAGAGTTCAAACACCGCACTTGAGATATTCTAAGATCATCAGGGTGGTAGCTGGCTTGTAAGGTACTGACACTTTTGTAGGTGATACTACTGAGAACCAAACTTCTAATGAAAACCAAAACAGGCTGACTGATTGGATAGAACAAGGATAGTTTGGATTCTAATAAGTATAAAGCAGTGTGTATAGAAAGAATAAACATAATCTGCCTGTGTGTTACAAAACTTTCACATGGATTTCTTATACAAATCTTGTTCTGTGTTCTTGCAGTAGGTATCTGAAGTGTGTTCTTGTCTACTTCTCACAAGCTCTGTATATGTACTTTATGTATAAAAAAGTATGTACAAAGTATACATACTTTAATGTATCTTTTGGAGTTTCCCCATGTTGCCTAAACTTTTTGGAAATAAAGCACCATTATGGGTCAGTAATGTCCAATCTTTAAACTTACTTGTTAATGCAATAGTTGAATGGATAGGTACAGAGGTGGGTTGCTCCATCCCTGGCAGTGTTCAAGGCCAGGTTGGATGGGGCTTGGAGCAACCTGGTCTAGTGGAAGGTGTCCCTGCCCCTGTCAGGGGGTTGGAGCTAGACGAGTTTTAATGTCCCTTGCAGCTCAAACTGTTCTATGATTCTTCTCTTGTCTTTTTCGTTGATTTTGTTCAGAATAATACAGGAGGTTCACTGAAGTGCTGTGGGTAGAACACTTGCTGCAACAGGATATTCCTTGTGAATTTTTCATATACCGAAATGTACTGCTACCTGTTCAGGGATCTCTCTCTGTTGTGTTACCTTAGACAAAATCTTTGTTTCTAGAGTGACTTTCTGTACTAATTAGCTGAGGCAGTGTATCATGTTAACGTCTGCTGTCTCCGGTGGCTAGCGTACTCTGCAGAGCACTGCATGGTGTAATGTAGATATTGCTGCTTTCAAAATGACAAAAAAATAAGTCATTTCCAATGCAGTTTGTTAATGCAAATGTTCTTGTTACTGAAACTGATGCTTTTTTCTGCCAGTAAGTGTAACAGTAGAAATAATGTGGTGAAAGCTTTCATGTCTCTAAATGAAATTAACTTCCCTGCTGAAGCTAAGATATTGATAGATAGCATGTTAATATGATTAACCAGAAATCAACACAGTATATATCACATCTGAAGGGGGCAGAGTTCTTCCTTTATGTTCCTAAAGTGTGACCAAGGAACACTAACGTCTCTGGCGTTCCAAACTGAACAATATCTGACTTTATTTAACTGCAAATGCAAAGTAATGCAAAGCAACTAAAGATGGCAATGTTAACTGATGCAAAAAAGCAAGAAACGTAGGAAAGTTCACTTATGTTCTAGTAAGGGGAAAGTATAATTTAATGCTCTGTCGCTTCTAATTGAGATTTATGCTTGCTTTCAGCACTTGAAGAATATTTATTTCACTGTTTAAAAAACCCCAAACCCAAAATGTTGGGGAGCATCAGCCAGGGCAGGCTGAAGAAGGCAAGATGGAAGTCAACAGTGATAGCAAGGCAGGTAGAAACAGTGCCTTTATTGATAAGGATGCAGCCCCCCAGTATCTGCATGAAGCAAACAGGGTATGGTTCAGCCAAGAGTTTGGGTCTCTAGGCAAGTCTATAGTGATGGTCTGAGATGGAGCAAGGAAGTAAGTCAGCAGGTTATGGTCTGGATCAGTCAGGTGCATGGCCAGGCACAAGAATGGCTGCAGCATAGCTCACAAGAGAGCCTGAGGACAAGTGCCTTAGTTTGAATGCAGCTCTTGAGTGAAGGTGAGGAGGCCCCAGACCAGGCTTCTCACACCTCTTTCTTACGCAGCTCTTCACAGCGGTCTTTAATGGTAAGATTTGCCTTTAGGAATCCCAAGCACCTGAAACCAGTGGCAAAGTCTTGAGTAAACACAACACAACCTCATTAGAGGAGGGTCAGGTTATCAAAACATTTAAACAAATTGGATACATGCAAGTCTGTGAGACCCAAGGAATACACCCACGAGTGCTGAGAAAGCTGGCCAAAGTCATTGTGGGGTCAATCTTGATTGTCTTAGAAATGCCATGATGGTTGGAGAAGGCTTCTGAAGATAGGAGAGACATTTGCTTTCTTCCAATCCTCAAGAAGGTGGACTGAAACCATCTGAGCTGCCAGGCTCAAAGGGTTGTGATCAGGGGCATCAAGTCCTGCTGGAGGCCTGTCACTAATGGTGTACCTCAGGGGCTGATAGTGGAGCCATCCTTGGAGATATCCAAACGATGGCTGGATACCATCCTGGGCTGCTAGCCCTAGCTGATCCTACTTTGACCAAAGGGGTTGGAGTAGTCCATGTCCAGAGGTGCCTTCCAACCTCAAGGATTCTCATTCTGTGTTCCAGGGTTGCATAGCTGCGAAGTGTCAGTGGTGGCCTTGACCACAGGCAGCTAAGCTCTGCCAAGAGTGGGGTTTTTTTCCTGCAGTATGGGGTTTTCCTCCTTAACGCCTGTTCTTTCACAGACTGACGGATGACTGTTTTTATGGTGCAAGAAAGGGATTAATGTCAAAGTAGATTCTGGTCTTCAGCATACCTACGGAAGAGATGTTTGTGCTTGAAATGGTTTCACTCCAATGCTGTTCATTAGGTACCCCAGCTGTTAAAAAATACGGAAGCGTGTTATAGGCTAAACATCCTTGCTTTTTCAGCTCATGTGTTGTCCTAGTTTCATTTGGGTTTTTAACAGGAAAGTTCATCAGGATACAGCCACAGAGAAAGGATAGATAGAAACTGCCAGATAAATGTTTTCGTAGCGACATCAAAGAATTATAGACCGTTCCATGCTAATCATTTTACTGACTTCTTATTTAGGTTGAATTTGGTTGAAGCTTTTGTGGTGGATCCAGAACTACGCCAGTGCCTTCAAGAAGATCTCTTGCGTCGCTTCCCAGATCTTAACAGGCTGGCTAAGAAGTTTCAGAGACAAGCAGCAAACTTACAGGACTGTTACCGAATGTACCAGGCTATTAATCAACTGCCTAATGTTGTACAAGTGCTAGAAAAACATGAAGGTAATGCTACCCCTGTCTGCTTTCAGTGTTTTATAATACACTCATGATGCAATCATATAGTGTGTAGATTTCCAAAGATTACTTTTTTCCTGTGTACTTTTGTTGCAGGAGTAAACATTAAAGACATTTGGATTTGAAATGAGCTGGAATTCTGATATGTCAATCAGATACATAAACATAGCCAAATCTTTACATGAAAAAACATTCTAATTACTGTGTAGCTGAAGTACTTAAACTGTTGGGTGATGGTCTGGTAATCTTTGATCTTGACTTCTCTCTAAGAATTCTTGACCAATTGTTTGTGAATTATGATCATAGAAACAAGATACCGTACATACAATATGGTTCTGTTGCTTTTGCAGACACTTTGCGCTTTGAGTTGTAATTAAACAAAAAAAGCTCCAGTTTAAGCATTATTGGTATAATTTGAATGACTTTGTTTCGGATTTGTTTTGGTTTTTTAAATTGTCATGCTTCTGTATTTGAGAAGAGTAATGTGGCAAGGTTTCTTCTGATCTTCATTAGCAGGAAACACAAGGCTACGACGAGCAGGTCTAGAAAATACGGAGGTTGCTATTCCTTTTCTCTAGGTGTTATTGAGAAAATGCAGAATAAGATTGTTCAGCATAACAAGGAGGTTGATTCAGTACAGCAGTAGCATTCCTAGCCTGGTATTAATTTGTTTGAAAATCTCTTTGCATAAGGCAAATGCCAAAGCATTAAAGAGAAATACTTCGAAATGGTATGGTCACAAAAACTTATTTCCTGTATATTTATATATATGTGTGTATGTGTTTGTGTGTATGTCTATCTACTTTTCTGTACTACAGTTTTATCACTTCAAGTAATGAGACTTATTTTCTAAAGTATTAATCTGAAGGTGAATTAATTTGTGGTTGCTGGCTGTGTTATTTCCAAAAGCAGTTAGATCTAAAGCTGGGAAGAGCTGGCAGATACAATTTCTATTTTCTTTTATTTTTTTGTGAAGACCTATGCCATGCTTCAGCTGCCTCAGTCCTGTTCCTTGGCTTTTCCAAACAGACTCTGCTTGTCGTTTGCCTTGGCATGGAGCTCTTGGATTTCTGTCTTAAACTGAGGTGTTAATTCAAAATGCTCACTTTATCTTTACTCTGTCTATTAGTTCTCATTTGAATTGACAGAAATTTCTCTGTCATAATACTGGCATAGGAAAACAATTCCATTTTTAGAAGTTTTGAGGAGCAAGCTGTGTAAGCCAAACTGCTAAGATGACCATATGGGAAAACTAATAGACTGCAAAAGATTCTTGCTGTTTTACACGTGAGTCAGTTGGCTTTAGTAGGGCGTTCATCAGCAGTATATCTAAGATAATTTGAAATTGGTGAAATGTGTTATTTTTCTTTTTTCTTTATACTTGTATGCCCTTGTTTAAAGTACAAGACTGATCTGGTAATTTTGAGTGTACGTGGCTGATTGAGACCGGATGCGCTCATTTTCCTATTTCGGACTCAAATCTTTTTACTCATCAGGGGATGGAAAGGCAGAAAGGTCTTTTGCAACCAAGTGTCTGCCAGTTTCAGAACTTTTTCTCGTGAATGGCTATGAGGAAATAGAGCAACTATGCCATGAAGTGATCAGCAGTGATTGCCTTTCCCTCACTATGAAGCATTGCTTTGTTGAGATACTTGTTTTTACAGATGATGAAAGCTGAGGAGAGGGGCAGTGAGTGGAGATGATGTTTTTATTTTTTAGACTTCAGAAACCTGTGTAAGACAGGAAAGGACTCTGAGTCATCAAATCATTTTGCTGTTGCTGGGAAGAGGGAGCAGTTGTTCATTACTCAGACTGCTGGGATGTGAAATCTAGGTACTTAAAAGATTTGTATCTTCAAATACAGATGCTGCTGAAGCATCTTCCTTTCCATCTCAAAAGGACACTATTTTAAGCCTGTTAATATGCAAGATATGGAAATTGTAAGATGGGTTCCAGGTAGTTTTTTTTTTTTATCATATGGTATACAGTGGCTTGAATATCCTCTTACTGTTTTTGGAAATGCCTTGTATTGCATGTTCCAGTACAGGTCTTTCCTTGACGCTGGTGTGGTATAACCATGTTGTGACTGAACTTGGCTGTTTCACGTTCTTTGTCATTTCCTGCTGATTATTCGCTTACTCATAGTGGAAATTTGTTTATCTGTCAATGTGTCACCTCACTGTTAAATTAAACTTAATTTTGGTTAGCCCAGTTTTCAAGGTTGATCAGTTATGTTCCTGATTTATTTTGTTCCAATTTCATCTACTGATGCCTTCCACATTGTATATATTAGTGAATTTCATAAGAAGCAGCCTTTTGTGCATTAATATTATTGATTCACACATTTTGAAAAGATAAATGCTTGTATGAGCCCTGGAGGAAGTGTGGTGTTGGTGTCCTTCCAGCTCCTCTTTTGCAAGTTGTTGATGTCCTCTTTATCTGCCTTCTGATCATTGCATTAATCATGAATCTTGCAGTTTAGCATCCTATGTGATGCTGTACTGAATCCTTTAGAAGAACCCAGATTGGGTCTACAGATTTCCCTGTTTTTTAGGCAGTCAGTTACCTCAGACAGATGTTGTGCTATGTAGGTATGGTCTGCCTTTACTAAACCTGTACTATATTTTATCCCAATTTTCATTTTGCTCCTTGTTCTTTCCTCGTTATTTTTCCGAAGACCTTTTGTACCATCAGAATTTCTAAGTGCCTTCAGTTGTTGAGAGTCATCTGTTTTTTCCCTGATAGAATAGTGTCAGTTGTCATACTTCTCTTTGCTGCCAAACTAACTATATAAACGTTTCAAGTTTTGAGGATCAGTGCTTCATTTTAATTTCTATACAGTGTTTCAAACTATATTACTAGAAAAGTCTTTAATTCATATAAACAAACACTTATCTGTGCTTAAGTAATTAATTTATGGTTTAAATTAAAAACTACTTGGGATCAGATAGGTTTTGTGATCAATATGTATCCCTGCTTTTGACTGTACGTAGTTCTTTCAGTGATTACCTTGTGCTAATAATGTTGAGTAGGTGCAAAAGTGTTGTTTGTTTTTATCATATATCTTTTGTATGAGTTTGTAAGTGCAGGTGCAATCCAAGTGAGAGTTTAATTTTTTCAATCATTTCAGTTATTGCTCATACTCTCTTGATACCAAGTAGTATGTGTGTGTTTTTCTTAAAAGCATAAAACTTCTATAAATCTTCAGTATTCACTGATTCCACTATTTTACTTGCTTGGATACTGAACATGAAATTGGATTGAAAATATAAATCAGTTTTGCAATGTATTAGTTTGAACCATATTCTATGCATATATAAATATGCTAGTAGTTTATTTACTTAATAAATTAATGTTTTCTAATTTTTGAATGTGACACCTTCCTTATGGTGTTTGAAGATGTACTCGTCAAATAATGAAATGGTATGAAACTCTCATACTTACAATTTCTGTTATTGAAAGGAATAATTGCTACTTTAAGTTCAAGCACAATCATTTTTCATTAATTCAAGATTACTGAAGATTATTTAATTGCCAGGCATTCTTTCAGCTGGTGTACTGGAAACATGCTCTGAAGAACGGACATGAAACCTCTTTTTGTTCTTCAGTCTCTTCTTTACTGCCTGCTTTTATTTTCTAGATTGGTTTAGACGGGTCTCATTACAGGAGGGGTTAAAAAAAAAAAAGACCAAGCAAGTGATATGGAATAAAAACCAATATCTTTATTTCAGATTTCTCTCAGTTTGAAGACTTTTAGTCAGCAGAGGACTCTGGTTTTTACAAGTTCAGTAATCTCTCAACAACATACAATTTTTTCCTCCATTAATAGACACTAAACTGTTAAGAACTTTAAAAGCCTGGGGGAGTGAGGAAGCAAAAAGGCACAGGAGGAGAAAAACCAACCAACCTTTTACTTTTTACTTGAGTTACAGTGCTAAGAGAGATTCCCTTGGATAATAGTGTCGTAATTCTATACCTAATCCAGTGACTAGAAGCTCGTAGTATTGGGTTCTTTTTGAGGCATTTTGTGTAAATCGTGTAGTCAACAACGCTAATTTTTCTGTGATTAAATCATAACTTGAAGTGGCTGCAAAGATGTAAATATTGGTTTACTGGCAGTGTTTTCACAACAGGCTGCTGGATAGGTGCTTATGTTTAGGCCTGAAGAAAAGACTTTTTTCACAAAATCAGCAATATCTGCGCGTGCTGCATTAGGGAAAATGCATGCTATGTCAGAGGCAAAACGCAGTTCACAGTTGTACTTGGTGCTACAGGGTATCTGTGCTGACAGAATACATTGGAAAGGACTGATCTAATATTGTTGATTTCCTGTTTAGTGGAAAGATCAGTGACTGTAAAGTTCTGGTTAGAGCAGATGTTTGGGTTTTTTTTAAGGAAAGCAAACCCAAACCCATACACCTCAATTTCTATTTATATCTGTGTTTTCACCTCCCAGATAGTTCCAATTTTTGGTAATTTTGAAGTAAGAAAAAATGAAAAACTCATGAGTGTGGGTGATGAAATTTGCACTTTGTATTTTTAAAATTGTTTGCTCTAGAATATAGGTTTTGCTAAAGCCATTTCAGTTTCTTATGTGCAAGACGGATAATGTTCAGACTGCAGGTTTGCTTTCAAACTGTTGTTTGTCTGTAGTTTTACTCATAGTAGAAGGGAATTAATGCCACCAGATGTGAATAAAGATGACAGAATGGGTAAAAGCTTAATCAGAATATAAATAATGCCAATTCTGGAAAAAGATATATGCATGTCAGTGAAGTAATCATAGCCACTCTTAATTAAAAATAACCAGCTATGTAGTTGTGCTGCTTATCTTGGATAAGTGACTTCTGGTAAAGTTGGGGGCTTTCGTGAGTGATAATTTTTTGTGTTTGTTCTTAACAGGAGCTCACCAGATGTTGTTGTTGGCAGTGTTTATAACACCTCTTAATGATATCTACTCTGACTTCTCAAAGTTTCTGGAGATGATAGAAACAACATTGGACATGGATAAGGTATGGGCTGGTGTGTGGGAGGGGGTTTACTTAGCAATTATAGTTTCGTATTGAACTTTGCCATCTGCTCTACATGCACTAAATTTAATTGATCATCTATATTAAGTAGTTAGTGGTAGTTTAGCTGTGGAATATATGGAGACTTATTAGTTATTGCAGTTGAATATCAAGAGGATATCCACCTGCTGTCTGAAATTGTCTGTCCAGTATAAAAATGCTGCAGGTACATGAATGCTTTGCACCTGTATTTGTGTTTTTGAAAACCTCATCTGTATTGCAAGTGGAGAAGTTATTTTGGTACTTCTCTGTTTTTCATATTTTCAAAGTTACTGTGGTATGTCTCTAATCTGGAACATAACCAGAATGTTTATTACATGTTTCTCTGCTTCTATAAAGTTCATTAGACTTGGTTCTATTTTGTGTGGGGTTAAGTCTTCATTACTAATGGACTGCTTCTCTGAAAAATGACTGACTTGGGTATAAAGACTTCACTTTCCAGTGTAAAGACATCTCTCATTAGAGAGAAAGCTGCTACAATTATCTTAGCTTTCCAGCTACACTTGCTTATGAAATATTGCTGGTGATAGGACTGTGCTTGCAAGTGAAAGCTGGCATTTTTTCAGCAGAAAAATTGGCCAAAGAAAACTGGAAGGAACGTTCTTGTTCCTTGACTCTGTAGTGGAAAGGAGAAGGGATGAGTAAAAATGATTTGTTATTGTTTAATGCTGAACACTTGGGACACAGACAAAACCAGGAACGGTTGATTAACTGGGTGAAATGTTTTTTTAGTGAGTTTTGCACATGATTTTTCCCCATTATATTTGTCACAGAACTGGTGAGACGCGTTTTGAAATGTGCATGCTTGGTTAGAAATACTCCTTTCTCTGTAAAATCTTTCAGTCATTTTGGAAATTGTGGGAGACTTTTAGGGTTGTTGTGTCAATCACAGCTGACTAGAAATACGAGAACTACCTAACCATGTGCCAGGCATGACAGTAAGGGCAAAGTGTTGAACTTCTGAAAACTGCAGTGGCTTTAAAACTTTGAATGGGTATTTTCTGCAAAGGCTGAAGCACCACTTTTTGCCTCTTTGTGTTGTATATGCATTCATCAGTTGCGTTTTATGGTTTAAGGACAGAGTGTTTGATTGACACGTTGCTGTAATTTGCAATATATGCTAATGAAGAAATTTATAGCTTTAGACTAGTTACAGACCATCTGTTGATACAGTTTGTATGCCCTGGGACTCTGTTTTCTTTAAAGCTGGCAGCTGTTCTAAGCCTTCACCCTTTATAGGCCAGCTCTTCAAGTCTCTCTTCAGCTTGTTTTGTTGTCCTTCGAAACAAAATAACAAGTGAGTTGTTTTTAACCAGGGCCGATAGAATCCAGTGTGTCAGATTTGGTTTTGTTTTTTGTTTTCCTCTTCAAGATACGGGAAAATGGTTATAGACAACCCAGTGTTGGTTTTACCAGAATACTCCTTGTCCATATGAATGTTAAAGTTTCCGACATTGACTTGAAATTCCTCTTGGATTTTTAGGGAGTACAAACAAAATACCCAGCTCTATTCTGAGTGTGATTGGAAGACAGGTTGTTATAGCAACTAAATTATGTCAATAATCCGTTCCGATATAAAAAAGAAACATCTAAGTTCAAAAAGTGTGGGATGTGGTTATTCATTACCTAGCTGTAACAGAAGTTAAGAAACTGTCACTTCCTTTCCTGTCTTTTCACAGAATTGTAAGGTTCCTTTCAAAAACCATCTACCCCAACTCCTCCTCAAGTCAGGGCAACTTTGTTAGTGCTTTTGGTACACAGTGTTTTGGTTCGAGTATTGAGCGCAGCTCTACAGAAGGACTTGTTATTTCGCTTTAGCTAGCTCAACATAGAATCGTAGGATCGACTAGGTTGGAAAAGACTTTTAAGATCAAATCCATATAGTTCTAGAGCCTGCAAATTATTTGCTGTCACCTCATTCCTCTAAGCACCCCTTGGAAATGTAACTCACTTGGGTCTTATTTCATGTAAGTAAACATACACGGCTATTAAAGTGTTGTTAACACTGTAATGCTGGTCTGTTGCTTACCACATTAACTATATTATACTTTGAACACTCATTTCAGAGTAGCTCTGAGCAAAAGCTTACACTTCCAACCCCAACCAACTGTGGTTCTGCATTTAAGGGATTTGGTTTCATTATAACCTTTTGCATGACTCTTGCCAGTAGAAGGTTATATATAGAGTGAAAGTGGTAGCAAGAGAGTTCAGATTAATCTGCTGCATGTCTGCTGCATTCCTTAATGTGTTTCAGTGATACTTCATACTTTAATATCTTGTTTGAAATATGATTATGATGCAGGGGTATTATTTTGGGAAGATGAGAGGGGAATGAGTTGGGTTTCACTGATAATTCCTCCCATTTTTCTGGTGAGGTGTAGCCTTACTGGGCCATAATTGATGGTGGATTGATTAGGTACAAAGCACGAAGAACTCGAATAGGACATTCCTGTTAATGCTTGTCCTGACAGATTGTTGTTGGCTGTGTTCACACTGAGGGCTGCAGAAGAGAAAAGTAAAAGTTTGCTTTAAGTGACTTACCTAATTATATCTGAGATACTGCTGTAGGAGGAGCGCAGCTTGAGAAGAACATTAGAGGATAATATAGTTGTGGGTGCCTGATGGTTTTATGTATTAATTAGTAGCACAAGTTTTTAATATTTTTAGTAAACCAGTTAGTTTGCATTCCTAGCAGTTTAGCAGAACTTTTAATTTAATCTTAAAATGCTTTAGGAAAAATTTCATCCCCAGAAGGGCAGTTGGGCATTGGAACAGGCTGCCCAGGGTAGCGGTGGAATCAGTGTCACTGGAAGTGTTCACAAGCCATGTAGACATGGTCCTCAGTGACATGGTTTAGTGGTGGCCTTGGCAGTGCTGGGGCAATGGTTGGACTTGATGATCTTAAGTGTCTTTTCCAGCCTTATTGATTCTATGATTCTATGTTTTCTACTCACTTGATCACATTTGGCTTTCAGTCTGAGTGTAGTCAGATGGATTTTTGAGGCTGAGGTAATGGGATATAGGCTGCTGGATATCCTGAAGACTTGTTACCTACACCTGGAAAAGCCACCAGGCACTTACCCTGGGCTGCAGCCCCTGCTCTGCTGCGAAATGGTTTTTGAGCTGCTGCAATGCCTAACTCAGACTGTGAATGTGAACGGAAGCTGAAGTAATTTTACTCTTAATTGCCTGTCCTGAGACTTCACAGGAGTTTAGGATTTACTTCTTGCACACTAGCAGCCTCTGGGTTCACTTGCCATCACAGGTCTGTTGGAGCTGTAATAGACTTAGCAACAAGCGCATGAAAACTAACTCCATTCCCTATGACTGCTGCATGGAGCAGAGGGTGAGACAGTAACACAGCTCTTTTGCACATTTGTAAGCTTTAGCCACATATGGATCTGTGCTGGAAGTAAAGTGAAGCTGGCCTGCAGTGAGGAGGTCCAGAAGGGCATAAGTGCAAGGCAGGGCTTCAGTTCTGGTCAGCGTTTCTGATACGGCAGTATGGGTGAAGGTTGGAACTGACAGTCAGAGTGGGTGACCTACCAGAGTGTTATGGGTCCTTGGGAATGTAACCTTCCTTTTCCTGAGGTTATGGGATTTCTGCACTTCTGTTTCAGGCTTCAAATAATTACTTGAAGATGTGAAAAAAATTACTTCTCACTTGGCTGTCAGCGTTGGTTTTCTCATTAAGCCAGTCTTAACAAGGGCTGGCATGTGTGGCGTTTTCATCCCAGCCTTTCTGGTTCCTGTTTCAGATCCAGGATCTGTCCTACCAAACCAGAAATTATCTTTCCTGTATGCTGTCATGAGTGTTCATTGCTGTTCTTTTAGCAGAATTATGAAGGGAATGGGAGAAGCACCATTTCATCCCTGGTGGTGTTCAAGGCCAGGTTGGACGGAGCCTTGGGTGACATGGTTTAGTGTGAGGTGTCCTTTCCCATGGCAAGGGGGTTGGAACTAGGTGATCTTAATAAGGTCCTTTCCAACCCTGACTGTTCTAGGATTCTATTCTATAATTCTAAGCAGGCCTGTCAACAGGGGCTGTAGCAGGGAATGAATTTGTTCACACACCTTTAATGTTTCCAAGTTTCAAGGTGGTCTTCTAAAATCTTATAATCCTTTATTTTGTGGAGTTCTCGTCTCTGCTTAGCAACTGGAGAGCTTTGCTGCTTCAGTATGTTTGCACACAACACAAATGGAACTAAAACCGCAGGCTGAGTGTAACGCCTTGCAGTGCTGGTAATTCCACAGAGAAAATAAGCACCAGTGGTTCAGTTTTCTATGATGCAGCTTCTGTGGAAGATCAGATTATCTGTTGGGAGATGATAATTCTCAGAATAAAGTAGAGATCCTTTAAAAATACAGTAAGCTATGTAGTTTCTTTATATGATCATTTACTTGTTTCCCTCCCCCCCCCCCTTCCAAATTCTAAAATGTGTAAGCCCTGTTTCCAGATTGCATTCCCAGGTCTTTGTTCCAAGCTGCTGCCAAGCCTGGGAGTCTTCAGTCTAAGGCTTTTACGCTTGTTCTGACACGCTGCAGATTTGAAGTGCTTCTTGTGCGTAGTAGAACAAGATGCATGTGTTGGTTCTTGCAGTTGTAGTTCCTCTTGCTCAGTGCTTTCTAGTGAGGTACTTTTATTGTCTGGGAAGGAGTAAAGTAATTGTGTGAACCTCCCTTTCCTCTTCTCCTTTTGCTAACATATACTTGTGGGTATAAGTGAAATTGTATGTAAACCACCTTTCAGAGTGTTTTGCAAAGTATTTGTAGTTGCTTTGTGTACAGCTTTGCAGATAATTCCCAGATAGGGGAAGCTTCATAAGTGTTGTGTGTGTTTTGGGGTTTTACTTGTTTTTTAAACTTAATTAGAATAAATAAATTACTAATATGAAAGCCAGTGCTTAGTTTCCATGTTGGACAACAGTGCTACTATTTTGTTGGTTGTAAAACTTTGTATATTAAAAATGGAGTTTCTTTTATTGAGCAGTTATAAGTTGTGCCTGTGAATTAAACCTGAGACCTCTAAGGTCATCAGAAACACTTGGCAGTGGAAGCTTGGGGAAAGGAGAGGAAAAAGATGAAACTTGCTTCTTTTGTGCCTCTGAAAATGATCAGCTTGAAGGAAATGTATATGCTTTTCAATTCCACTGGGTTGAAATCGGGTGGAATTTTTGGTGGTGTTATGTCAGTTTCTTCTGTAACCTCTTGAGTGTGTTTTGGACAGGAATTACTGTTTCAGAAACTTGTGTTTCCAAATATTTCTTGCTTTGAAACACCCCATTCTTAATTAGCTGCATAAGCCCAGCCTATATAACTATTTCATTTCCTCTGACTTCCCTGTTTTCCTGCCTACTGCTCAGTTATTTGTATGTAAATGAATATGTGGACAGCTCCATTTCAAAGTAAAGGAATCAGTTAAAAAGGTATATTTAGCTTGTATGAAGTATATTACTTGAGAAGACAAGTGTTAGAGATATATTTGGTTTATGATAATTGCTGTCTGGTTCAACTACAGACAGCATTGTGTTACAAAATTATATTTATAAAATAAATAGCATAAATGATAAAGTAAATTAATTTCACCATGTGTGATCAGGGAGGTGATTCGTTTTTTTACTGCCTATGTTCATAAATATTTTTCCTTGCTATTTCTCCCTAGGTGGAGAATCATGAATTTCTTGTCAAGGCTTCTTTTGATCCTAATTTGACAGAATTAAGAGAGAAGATGAATGAACTGGAAGAAAAAATGGAGTCCTTGTTAAAAAGTGCAGCAAAAGAACTAGGTAGGGTATGAGACCGCCTTTGATTCTTACCTCTTCTGTAAAATGTTTTGAGACCAAGTGATGAAATTAAAACTGGTACAGAGGAGTTAAGGGTTGTTTGTATTATTACTGTGGGGTGACGTTATTTGTCACAGTAGAATCTGTTGAAAACTGAGTGATTTTTTTTGTTTAAAATTTGGTCTTTTATTTTCCTTAAGGATGGCATTCCAGGATACTTCAGAAATTATCACTTATGTTGCAAGCTACTGGCAGAATTCATTTTGTAGAACTCACCTAACTCTTGGTTAGGCCTAGTTCTGTTCTACATCCTTTTGAGGGCGTACATTGAAACTCATACAAACTGGGGATTGGTGAGCAGAAATAGTACAGGGTGCAGGGGTTTTTGATAATACAGTTTTCTTTTTTTCTTTTCATCTGAAAGGTTTGGAAGCCGGCAAAAGCATCAAACTGGAGACAAATTCACAGTTTGGACATCACTTTCGAATAACTTGCAAGGAGGAAAAAGTTCTCCGTAACAATTCGAAATACGAGATAGTTGATACGCAGAAGAATGGCGTGAAATTTACTAACAGGTATGAAATCATCTTGGTTGATTTTTCAAGCCTGTTGTGAAAGAAACAAAGTTGTTCTTTCCTTTATAACTATGCCAATAAACTGGTTTCCCTGAATCTTCAATGGCTGAATTTTCACCTTTTGAATTGGCTCACAGATTGACATATTGAGCAAGACTGGCATGAGGGAGTAGTCGTCATACAGTTTATTTTAAAAGCTGCATTCCCTATTTGCTTTGCCAACTGTTAGCTGTTTTTGGTCCTTTGACTTGGGCTAATTTCTCTTTTAGCTGCAGCTAGTAGCATAATTGCCTTCACTGAGTGTTTATACAGACACTTTCACAAGCTGCAATAGAAAAACAGCTATTTATGTTTATCACCAAATATGACATGCAGAAATTTTGTTAGTGATTACATTTTTATGTTGTTCCAAATCATGCTGTAATTTCTGGTGTACCTGCGTATTGGCCTTTCTGTGGCTCTCTAGATAAGCTATTTAAAAACTTCAGTCTTCAGGCTAATTGCGTAGATGCTGTTTCAGTGGCTCCTTGTCTGGACAAAAGATCTATATTCTCTCTTGAATTTTTAGCTCTTTTAGAGCATTTTAGAAGGAGCACAAAGCAAACAAGGCAGAAAGTTGCATATGCAGAATCAGGTAATAACTTAGGTTGAAGGTGCTCTCTTGAGGTTAATCGGTCTAGCCCCTCATTTGAAGCAGAACCACCTTGGTAACCGGATCCTCTCTCAAAGTCAGATGAGGTAGCTGAAGGCCTTCCTCAGGTGCTCATTGTCCAAGCATCCTTCACAGCCTGGTGGGGCACAAGTTCCAGTGCTGAACAGCTCTTCGTAAAAACTTTTCTAATCAGTTCTAATGAGAACTTTCCTTGGAGAAGCTTGGTATTTTAGTATCTCATTCTTCTGCTGTGCATCTCCAAGAAGAGTCTGGTGCCTCTTCTTTCCAGGCTGATTTTGGATTCTCTCAGACTAGCTCCAAATTTTGTGGTGGCAATTTGCTCCAGGTTTGATGTCCCTCTGACACTGGGAAGACAAAACTGGGGATGGCATTGCAGGCCTGCTCTCATGATGCTGAATAAAGGGGAAGAATCACTTCTTCAACTTGCTGGCTACACTTTCGCTAGCACAGCCAGCATAAACTTGGTGGTCTCTGCCTCAGGGGCACACTGCTGGCTCCTGTTCATCTTCTTGTCCACAGGGTCCTCTGACTCTTTTGGGAACAGCTGTTTTATAGCCTTTGGGACCGCAGTTTGTAATGTTTCATGGAGTTACTTCATTACAAGAGCAGGACTTTGCACTTGCCTGTGCTGAAATACTTTTCCACTTATTTCTCTAATCTCTATATATCCCAATGAATGGCAGCCCTGTCTTCCAGTGTGCTGACAGCTCTCCTTAATGTGGTATTTGTTCATAAGCTTGCTGAGAATGCATTTGAGAGTGCATTCAGTCCTGTCATTTGGGTTGTTAGTCAAGGCATAAATCGAATCCACCCCTGTATCAACCCTAAGAAATGCTGCAAATAATCAGCCACTGATTGGACTTAGTTCCTGACAAGTTCCTCCTTGTCTGTCAGTGGCAGGTCCAGGAGAAAACTGCTCTTTAAGTCTCCTGCATGGGTTATATATGGAACAGTAAAAATAGCAGAGATTGCTATATTGTAGAGTATTTCAGGCAAAGCATGCTGCTGTTGCTTTATGTATAACAGTTCCTGCTGGACTTAGTGAAGTGACTAGAGAAGTAAGTTTATTGAGAGAGAGATTTTGATTGACAGACATATATGAGGAGCACTGTCTATGAGGCAAGGTTGTTTTCAAGCCAGTGCTATCACTAATAGTGACTGTTTCTGGTAATCGCTCACTCTCATTGTAATAAATCCTGTGCTTTGAAAAGTATGGCAAGCATATGGGTTCACACCAAGCAATATGTTGGTATATTTAGCACCAACAGTTTAACAATTTAGCAGAAATTTATTTAAATGAACAAAGTGTAAACCTTAATTGCATTTTTGTTTTAACATTTACTCAAGAGGATATTCTCTCTGAAATTTAAAACGGCTTTTTTTAATGGCTCTAAATATGAATCTAAATGTAGTGATGAAGTTAGGTTTTTCTGTAACTGAGAAGGTGGTACTTAGAACCCCTGCTGTAAGTGTCATCTGTTACTTTCCCTTAGGGAACGAGCCCATAGATCATTAATAAAACTGACATCTTTGTGCTTAGTTAAGTTCTAGCACCATCTGCAGAAGCAACTATAAGCATGAGGCTGTCTTCTGCTTACAGTGTGGGTCCACTACTTGCCTGTGTTTGGAGATGAGCTTGGTAAGAACTCAAGAGAATTAAAACTGTCTCTTGATTTCAGCTTAACCTTATTTTGAAGGTGAGAACCTGTTCTTAGTGACAGTAGTTCACTGAGATTTTTACTAAATGAAAAAAGTCAATGCTTTCAGCTCTGATAAACGTGTTGTAGGACTCTGGGCTAATTACACAGTTGCTTAGCAGCAATTTTCCTCTGCCAGTTCCATAATGTGCTACATCTTGTTGCAAAATGGCCAGAAATTCAACTTTAAGAGCAAGTCCTTATGACATAGCATGTCTATAACAAAAAACTGCTAGAGATTTTTCAGAATGATGTGTTTGGAGATGCTCAAATTGCTGGTTTGCCCTTGGGGGTGATCTTCAACTTGGAATTAAACTTACTGATACCCTGGTGTTGGATGAATCATAGATTAGTTGCTTTGTGTTCCTTGTACTGAACCTTGCTATTAAAAAGGTGAGGAAAACTGGTATTGACTCATAGATGAGGTGGCCAGAAGCTTGACATTATAGCAGAGAAGACAGAATGTCACAGCTTCTAAATATTGTGGTTTTGTTCACAGCAAACTGAGCTCCATCAATGAGGAATATATAAAGAACAGAGAAGAGTATGAAGAGGCTCAGGATGCAATTGTTAAGGAAATCATTAACATTGCTTCAGGTGAATATATCAATGTTGATGTGTATCAGTGTCTAAAATGTTGAGAGGACTTGCAGTTAATTTGTAGGCTCTTGATAGAGGAGAACTGTAACATTCCCCAAAGAATTAGTGTGAAAAATGAGGTTTGGCTTTTAGACAGTTGGTGAAAGTTTGAAATACATTGCTTTCTATGGTCAGCCCATTTCGTGACATTGCTGCAAGTATGCCATGATAGGGTGTGTGCAAATGCTAATCCTATAAAAGGAATAAAAATATACCCATAAAGGCCACATCTGTCTTCCTCCTCCTACCACCCTGACTCTGGGCATCTCCACCCAAATGGTAGACTAAGTAGAAGGCAGAAGAGGTGAAGGACAACAGAGAACTGAGGGAGTGGGACCTGAAGTCTCTGAAGGATGGTGAAGAACTAACACTGATAAGCAGTATAAGATCAAGTTATTCATTGCTTATATGGTACAACGAAAGATTGTTTTCCTAATCTAATTTCCATATATTTTGCTCGAAGATTGCCTACTTACAGGATATTCTTTATAATCCTTCACCAAAAGGAGAAGAGACATTGGGGAATTTGGTCTGGAGGATTCCTAGGATTTACATATCACCTCTCCCAAAGGCACTAGTTCCAGCAGAACAAATCTTAGCAGAACAAATCTAGATCTTTGAAATCTCTTTGAAGAGAAAAGTGGAAAGTAAAAGCACTAATGAATATTAAACTAAGAGGAGATGTATTAAAGATTAAAAACCGCACCTTTTTTTAAGCTGATGTATTAATATATTTGAGTGTGTGTTAAGCTACAGTGGAAGTCTTCAAAAGCTTTGGCCTCTTGTCATGCTAAGGAATTTGCCAGTATGTTGCAAAATCGGTAGCTTGTTAGATTATTTCTTTTTTAATATCTTGTTAATTTTTAAGTGTTGGGTTTTTTTGTATGTGACATGCTGAGGCTTGTATATTTATGTTGAAAGCAAAAAGCTAATTGGGTATTATATAACAGGACTAGCTTCACTATATCATCTATAAATACCTAGTATGTTCAATAAAGTCTTTTGCTGCTGTTTAAAGCATCTGTGATGTGCAGTTGTAGACTTAAAAATGTACATGTGTATTAAAAAAATTGGTTTTTCTTCCCCAGGTGAAGCTAATTTAATGGAAAAGGCTGGATTATGTCTATAATTCTTGAATTAAAGTGTCCAAGTCCTCTTAATGACCTATACCTAGCCAGTTCAAGAGACAGTGTTAGAACAGTAAATGTACTTTTTACACATAGGAGTCTTTCTGCAGGTCACTGCTCACCTCTTCTGACACGTGCATTCCCTTTGCAGGTGTTAGATGGTTTACCTCTGTAGACTCCTGTCCATTATCCCCTTCACCGAAAAAACCCAAACACCAGCACTTAAGAAGTGGTACTGGGGCTGCTGGGCCACCTAGTCCAGTTGTCTGGTCTCGTGGGCACTGTATCTTACCTCTCTATACCATCATTCACATCAACGTGAAGGATTGTTGTGTCAGTGCTGTCTCTCTATTGTCTGTGCTTGCATGAGCATTAAAATACAATGTATTATTGAGGAAGGAAACTTAGTGGATTTCTACCCATCTTTCCATGTGAGCATTTGCCCTCCCATACTAAGATAAGCTATTTCTCATTGTCTAGTGTTAAGGCATAACAATCAGTATAGCCTCACCTCTTCCTTTTTTTCAGTCCAAAGAAGTACCCTTTGTAGTCAAAGCATGGAAACTTCAGGATTGCATTTTAGACTCTCCCAGAAGATGACTGCTATCTTGAACAAAATTAACTTTTAATGCAAATGAATTAATTTTATGGGCTCAATATAGGCTTTAAGATATCTGTTGGCAGGAATAAAAGAAATTCTAACTGTTCAGTTGGTGTGTCTAATCAAAACCAGGTTATGCAGAACCAATACAGATGATGAATGATGTGATAGCCCAACTGGATGCTATTGTCAGTTTTGCTCATGTGTCAAATGGAGCACCAGTGCCATATGTCCGTCCTGTCATTCTGGAAAAGGGACAAGGAAGGATTGTGCTGAAAGGTGCCAGGCATCCTTGCATTGAAGTACAAGATGAGGTGGCCTTCATCCCCAATGATGTTACGTTTGAGAAGGGCAAGCAGATGTTCCACATTATTACTGGTAAATGTTTGTGTTCTCTTTTTCATTTGTTATGTTATTTCCAATAATGATGTCTTTAAAAAAACAAAACCAACAACAAGCAAATAAACCAACAATCCAATAGAACTGTGAAAACAATTTCTTTAATCAACAAAGGGTGAGTAGCCAGCAAATATAAGGTATAAGATTTAGCTTGGGAAATAAGGGAGGGTAGTGAAAGCTATTGTGTTTTGTTATATTAAGAAAAGAAGCTGTCCACAATGTTCTTGCGAAACATTTCCTTTGATAGTGGGTATTCTTTATGTTATGTTTATACCTATACAGACATATTTCTCATCTTCCAAACTACTAATCATGGAATTAGTTGTTATGATTGTTGTTACAGTGCACTGTCTGGAGAAAGGGATTGCTAATTTAGAAATAGTCATTTGGGAAGAAAAGAGAAGCTGCTAGAGCAGTAGAAAATACAAAACTAGTTCTTCCTTAATGTATGTGTTCTTTGCCATAGTGAATGTAACTCCACAAGATACGCAACCTCAGGAGCTGGAGAACTTGAACCTATTTAAGTGATTTGGAAAATTCCACTAGGCATTAATTGTACTGTAGCCACGTAGACACCTTCTGTAGGCAAGATTTTAAGCAGCCTCTTTGTTAAGGTTTTCTTTGTTTCATATTTAAGTCAATTTTAAATGCAAAACATGTTTCAATGACTGTACCCTTTTTCCCCTATTCTCTAGTGTAATTAAGGTAATTTTACCACACAGGAAAACATTTTTTAGTGTTTATAGATTTAATCGAATGTTAATTCCCATCCAGATGTCCTTGACATACCTTCTGAGTAGCAAAGACTGGAAATTAGTGAATGATTAATGAACACTTCTCATACAATCAAGAGTAAAAACTAAAAAGCTGAATAAATGCATGGTAATATGCTTGTTTTTCTGGTCAGCAAAAGTGTGAAGTTGGATTTAATGATCAGTTTTCTGGAAAATACTTTTTATTTCATTTGTACTTCAGTTAAAATTAACTGACTAATTTTTGCTGATTCAGAAACGCTTTAGATTGTAATTTAAATCACCCATTAGTTTGTACCTGACCTGTAATTAAGCTATTTCATTTTTACAGACAAATTGTAATTGTTGTTTGAGGTGAAAGTGGATTATTTTCATTCTCTTAAGCAGCAATTCTGATTACTTTCAACTTCAAGCTGAGTTTTAGGTATGGACATGTGTGTTAAATGATTGCCTATACTCCTGAAAAGTCCCAAAACGTATGAAGGCCTCTAATGTTCTTTATTCACCTTTCTTTTGAAAAAGCAGCATTCAGTAAGACATACAAGCAAGCACTGTTAGTTGTGGAGCTACTTGTTGCACCTGTTAGACAAGTCTGCGTCTCCTTCGTGCCAGAGAGTAATAAGTTTAAATGTTCTTCGCTTTAATTGAGACCTTATTTTCCTTTTTAAAGAACTGCTGAATTTTAAAAGATGATGTTGCTTAAATTCATGTGTGAAATTTCTTCTTTAGGCCCGAACATGGGGGGAAAATCAACCTACATCCGACAGACGGGGGTGATTGTCCTCATGACCCAGATCGGGTGTTTTGTACCATGCGATGCTGCAGAAGTAACCATCGTGGATTGTATCCTGGCTCGGGTGGGAGCTGGAGACAGCCAGCTGAAAGGCGTATCTACTTTTATGGCTGAAATGTTAGAAACTGCTTCAATCCTTCGGTAAGACCTGTGCTTACATGATTTTGTTGGTTGGGGCTAATGGGGAAAGAAGGTGCTCTGAGAAAATTTCCTTTTATGTAGGATCTCTAGTGGAGAATCTCAAGTAATTTGTAGCAGGCTCATAAGTTTTTGAAGTAGCCTTCTGTTTATTTCAATGGTCATATAGAGCTGCTACCAGGAGGTCAAAGTCTAAATGGGGTGAAGAAACTAGTTTGGAAAGACCTGTGAGACACTGTGTGCTTCATTCATATGTTGTTATGTAAATACAAAAGCTCTTTAGCCTCTTTTATGCTATGCCTCTGCAACGTAACTTGTGATATACCAATATCCAGAGTTCATGCTGTTCACAGATGTTATAAAATGCTCTTGTGCTTCTAGGACAGCATCTGAAAACTCCCTGATAATCATTGATGAGCTGGGAAGAGGAACTTCTACCTACGATGGCTTTGGCTTAGCATGGGCTATTTCAGAATACATTGCTAGCAAAATCTGTGCTTTCTGTATGTTTGCTACGCATTTTCATGAATTGACAGCTCTTGCTGACGAAGTACCAACAGTAAATAACCTACATGTTACTGCCCTGACCAGTGACAACACACTGACGATGCTTTATCGTGTCAAGGAAGGTAAGACTGTAAATGGTGAGCAGGGTAACTGAATTTCACCCTAGGAGAGGAAGAAATCTTAATAAAAAGAGAATTTTCATGTTTCACTTCAGTCTTAGGGTTTATAATAGACATATTCTTCTCTGTCCATAGACAATGTGTACAGCAGGAGCTCTGTCCATCCGTGAACACAGTTGGTGATGTGGTTGATTATTTAAGATTTCTAGGTTATTTCTGCCACTCAGGTTGATGCTTTTGAGGTTGGTGCCTTTTTGTTTCTTAAAGAGCAGAGAGAAGGGCTCCAACAGGTTATTTTCTGTTTTCCAAAATCAGCCATTTTAACCTCCTGACAGAAAAGGCTTATGTTCCTTAAATTGCTCTTTTAAAAGAAATTAGTACAACTTTTATGTGCTGACAATTTTTAATAATGTCTATTTTATTGTAATAAGGTTTGGCCATTGAAGAAATATGTTGCCCAATTTATGCAATAGTTGAATATAGGCAAAATCACATGTTTTTAGCAAATGGCATAATAATAAAACAACAAATAGCCTGCTTTTTAGTGTAAGATAGGTCAGATGTATTTAAAATCCTCTAGTGGAGCCAGTTATTCCTTTTGGTAATAAATTAGATAAATTTGTAATTAGGCATAAACCCCTCTGTTAGCCACAGTTAGTGCTTCTTCCTGCTTCTCTATATTCCCAATCTTTTGTTCTTTCTCCCTTCAGCGGGCACCAGTATTTATGCTAAATAAAGCAGGGCTGTGTCACTGTGGTTTACAAGGTGTGGTCATTTATGACATTCTACTTTGTAAACTCTATTTTGTTGTTCCCATAGGACCATTTTGTTCAGGTTGCCAACCTCTAGTCTGAGATTTTGATTTAAAATGTGTGCAGAATACAATTACACTATGTTTTCACTTTAGAATATCTTTTTCATTTCCTTTTCTGAGCTCCACAAGGAAGGAATGAGTTAGGTGACTCTCAGCGATAGAACAATAATTACTGTAGAACACTGGCTGTACTGGATCTGATCAACCACTTACCTTGTGGAGTGGGTTTGTCTCAAATAAGGAATAAGTATTTGAGGAATTAGGCTACTGTCTTACTAAAACAATTACTAAATATAATCCATTCTTATTAATGCTAAGGTGTTAAACTTTGTCTTGTATCTCAAGTCATGGAAACTGATGTTTTCTTACATTTTTATTTTCAGGTTTCATCTTACAGGTACAATTGCTAAAATTCATTCTTCCTTTTAAAAGCTGTTTTGTCATGTTGATACTACCAAATACTTTCTTTCACTTGGCGAGTTCATCCTAATAGCTCAGCATTTCATGATCAGTGCATATTCTGTGTGTGTTATCCTGGAACTCTCTCCAGTATTTCCTGATTTCTTTAGCCAATTTGGGACTTGTCAGTTCATTCCTTCTGGCATATATTGCTCTGAAATGAATGTAATATGCTGTCCAGTAATTAAATTTTACTATTATGCTTTTAAAGATAATTTTTATTATCTTCACAGGCTATCACCGTACTACTCAGTGTCTTTAGATAATGAGTAAATGTGTTTTTATTATATCATGATCTGAGCCTCATTCAAGTGATACTGTGCTAGTTTTACTCCCATGACATTACTAATTGACTGTTTCTTACTCATTTCTTCTGGTTTAAAATCTACAAAATTATTTCATTTGTTGCCCTTTGATTACTTGTATAACCACTTGTAATTGTGTATTCCCCCATGGCTATAGTCTTACAGTTTGGTTTTGGGTACTTTTCTGTAAAGCGAGGAGGCTGCTCTGGACAAGGGGAGTCAAAGCGTGACTTGGAATTGCTGCTCTCCTCTGGCTTTACTGAGAGTCTGCTTAAAGCTGATTAGAATGTCTCCAGCTGCCACAGTCTTGTTTCTTTTGATTCTTGTGTCCTTGATTTTCAAGTTCTTTATTACTTAGAAATGGCCCTTGTTCTCCTTTTTCATGCATTTATTCTAGGCAATGCCTAGGCTTTGCTTCTGAGTATTAGTCCAAAGTTCTGTGGCCCTGGTACCCAGCTTGTTCCAGTGGATAGGCAGTGTCTGTGGTTCTTTCGTAGGTTGCTCTTTCCCATCTTCTCCAGCATGTTGAGTTCCTTCCACCAAGTGAAGGTTCAGAGCCCTGAGTGCCTTGTTGAAATCAATGCTTTAAATTAGTGTGGCCTGGGAACTGAAGACAAGTGTAGTCATAAATTATGCAAGCATACATTGAAACTATGAGTATTTTTAGCGCAGTGAGAGACGCAGTACAGTATCTTCAAACAAGCCGTCTTCATTTAAGTGCCTTATTTTGAATACTTAGGTTGGGCATGGAAGTAGTATACCCTCATTCTAAACTCTCTGCCTTCTAAGTCCTTTGGGGTAGCAAACCTTACAATTACACCTCCCAGATAGTTGGGCGAATTCTTTAACACCCCCATGTCCTCCTTTATATATATATATATTTTTAACCAGTATTAACTCATCCATTTTGGTCCTAGTAAAAACTCTATGAGCCTGGTTTAATATTTTTCTTCAATAAGTTTTGCTGGTTTCAGTCATGCACGTCTCTTCTTTGTACACGCAATGTCTTTCAATTCACTCTATTTTCTTGGAAGTGCTGTTGAGCCTAGAGGCACAGTAGTTTGTATCTATCTACTTCAACCTCTGTCAAATGAGATAGACACAACATTATGAAATCTTCATCTTAAAGTACTTCATCTCAAATTGGATGTCTTTAACTCAAGTCTTTGCATGTAGTGTTGTGCCCTTTCCCTTTTGGAAGGGTTATGTGGTTCAGGCAAGGATGTAAGTATGGACAGCTCAGATACAGCTGGCTTTTTGAAAGAAGTGTTTCACGTCATGTGAAATGTCATGCATGTTATACAAGGAACTCTTATATAGTATTTTCATCCCTGTCTTCATGCTTCAAGAATGCTGTAGGATGGCTGGAAGAGGAGACACAGAAAGTACTGTTCTCTATGCCTCTGCTCAGTATTCTTTGAGCAGACACCTGAGTTAGTTTGTGTCTGGAGAGGTGTGTTTTTCTAATATAAAATCAATATGAGGTCCAATTTCTGCTTAAAAATGTTGATTTCCTTTAAGAATCCTGAGAGATCTCAAGGTTAATAAAACAGAAAAAGCCTAAATTCAAAAGTTTCCTTCACCTATTCTTTGGTTACCCAATATTTAGTAGATGATTAGTGAAGAATAATTTTACATATGTTATTTGTACCTCCTTGCTGGAGACCAGAATTAAAAGGCTGTGGTAATATTTGTGGGTGGCCAATCAGAATTATGGTAATGTAGATGAATGGAGTTGGCAGATTGTATCAGAGGGCTTTTGATACTGAAGTGAGAATTTTTATGTAACTGGGTATAATTGGTGTAATTTGAGCAGTTATGAGTTCTTTTCTTCCTCAACCAAATATTATAAAGTGTATTAATTGAAGTAAGTGTAAAGTTAAAGTTGAAAGGTTTTGATATAATTAAAGATGACTCCTGGAGACTGAGGAGTTAGGTGGTACTGATGCAAAGGAAGATGAGAATGATTGACAGTGCAGCATTTTACATGTGTGAATGTATATGTAAAAATACTCAAATATAGAAAAATGTGAGAAATGTAGTTCACATAATTAATATACTATATTTTACAGGCTGTGCTGAAGTATTTTAATAAAGAGCATTATTCAGTTTCATTCAAGTACTAGAGGGAAATTCTTTGAAGAGTTCTCCTTTTCTTCTTGAACCGGTTTTGGAGCTCTACAACTACTGTTCGAAGAGAGCTTAATTAAATAAGAGCATATTCTTTAGACTCTGTAGTCCAAAATTAAATCAGAAACTGTTAGGAGAACCAAACCATGTCATGCATTTAATTCTTCAGAACAGAGAACTATTACAAGTTTGGTCATATAATCTGTGTTAGCCATATTATTTCTTGTGAATACTTTACTGTTGTCTTTTTCTGTGTATCCAGGTGTTTGTGACCAGAGTTTTGGAATACATGTGGCAGAGTTGGCAGCTTTCCCAAAACATGTGATAGAAAGCGCAAGAGAGAAAGCATTGGAACTGGAGGAGTTTCAAAACATTGGCAAGTCCAGGGAATCTGAAGGAGAACCACCAGCCAAGAAATTCTGCAAAGAAAGAGAGGTTTGCTATCAGGAATGCTTTTAAATTTGTTTAGCTGGAGTAGCCCAAGTAAAATAGTTTACTCTCTTCTCCCTTTGCTTTCTCCTAAAAGCAGCTTCATTAGCTGATAGTGTAAAGGAAAACAGTAGCCTGCAGAAAGTCTTTTCAGAATAGCTGTGTTGTCATCTTGCTGGCTTAAGAGTCCTTACAGTGACATCTGTTGCAGCCTCCTAGAAAATGCATGTGCTGCTTTATGACGTGCGTTGTTTAGTGCCAATAGTCAGGTCCTCCTTGCTGCAGGCATATAAACCTGCTTAAAGATCTTAGTTCTGTGTCCCAGCAGCTGGCCTGAAACTTCGGCCTTGTAACTCATTTATCTCCGCCATCAGTGGTAATCTTGGTAATGCTCCAGTATATGGAAGCCTTGAAGTGTTAGCCCAGAGCCAAAGCACTTTCTGCATTTGGAAAGCCTTTGCTTTAGACAGAGGCTGTTATGTGTTGCTTTATTTTCAGTTTCAGAGGTCTGCTGCATTTGCTCCTGGTTCAGTAAGTGGATCTGATGTTGTGGATGAATGATCTCTGGTTTCTCCTACTTTTTAGTGCCAGCATGTTCCCTGTCCAAATACCTCAGTTGCTCTACTATTAGCCTTCATTTGCTAGATTGCTAGGTATCATGGTATGGTATTTTTTAGATTAGTAGATCTGGCTGTGTGGTCATAAATTAAATTAATGTGGCAAAAACTTCTGACAAATACAGCATCATGGGTTTTTTCTTGGATATTTCAGTAATACAGTATTTCATAAATTCTCTAGGCAATAGAATGGCCTAGCTTTAGATGTTTCTGGCTTTGCTAACATCATGTTTAGAGGGAAAAGTGTGCTATTACATTTCCAAGTCCTTTGGAGATTTCTGCACTGAAAGCATACTGCATTAGTTTTAAATGCTAAAACAAAACTTTGTTGTGGTGGTCCAAAATGCAAAATGCAGAGGATGGGGCAAAATTCTGTATTCTGGGCAAATTGTTTCTGATACAGGGATCCTGAATACTGTTCATTGAAATGTTTGTTCTTCCTATTCAATTCAGATTGTTTAGAAGCTCCACTTTGCCTGTTTGTGTAAAAGCATATGCATAAAGCTTAATTATCATCTGTTCTCCTTGGTGACGGCCACTCTCCAGTTGCTTGGTTACAATTTGTTCTTGCGTTTTGCATATTGAAACATTGGTTTTGATTTACAGTTCCTCCAAAAAGTAACTAGTTTGTGGAAGATGGCTGGATTATTGCTAGCAATCCTCACCTCGCGCAGTTGCACACCAGAGTTAAATGTGGAATACACATAGGAGGTATCACTGTTAAATACTGCATTTCTGCTGATCTACTGATGCTTTTTGCTCATAGATTGAAAGAGGAATGAACTGTTACCAGTATAACTGGATTGTTCTGGTGTTGAGAACCTGATTGGATGTGCAAAAATAACCATGGGTTTTGCCTGCAAAAGAAGTTTCTGGTGATGGATATGCTTGGTATCTTTAGAGAATTTGGAAAAATCCTGCTTGTAATTTAAACATCCTATTTTCTTTTCCTTCTCTTTCCTCCATTTCAGGAAGGTGAAAAGATAATTCAGGATTTTCTTTGTGAAGTGAAAGCATTGCCCCTGACAGATATGTCAGAAGAAGACATCAAAATCAAGCTGAAACAGCTGAGAAATGATGTGTTGGCAAAGAACAACAGTTTTGTGAATGAAATAATTTCCCGAACAAAAGTTACATCATGAAAGGTGTGAGAACAGGATACAGCTCTTGAAGCCATGTTTTACGTTGCAAGAACTATCATTTTCTTGTCTTGTAGCTTTTGTACTTTATGATACTTGTACTGATTTATGTAGGCTTTCTTTTTTTCCTTGGATTGTAATTATTTTGTAAAAAGTTCTGAGCATGTCCTGTGCCAGATTCCTGCTTTAGTTGGGATCACTGTGCCCTTTTAGAAGTTCTCAATAAAATGCTTTTTCAGTAGTGAGAGAATTACTGACTGTGCAAACAAAATGCGTGCTAGAAAGTATAGCCATTGAGATGGCAAATAACTAACACAGCCTGGAAAAGGAACAGTGCATACTCAAAATTGGTGTCCTGTACCAGGGTTCTATTCTGTATGGTGTAATTTGTTAATTAAAGTTTTATTAACACTATTAGTGCTCCATTAGAAAAAAACCAATGTGATTTGTCATAAGTTTTTGCACGTTCATTTGCATGGAGCTTGGGGAGAGGAGGGATTTTTTTGTTTGCTCTGTGGATGGCAGTGCTCTAGTCAAATACACTACGGACCTGCTCTTCATGCCCGAGTGGTCACAACTCTTGCATATTTTGGTGAATTGGTAAAATAACAAAGGTTGGGGTGAATTTAGTTTAACTGGAACTTCTGAGTTGGTTATGATGTAAGAGGTTTACCTGCAAAGAAAGGACACATTCCCATGGCAGGGGGTTGGAACTAGGTGGTGTTTTAAGGTCTCTTCCAACCCAAACCATTCTGTGATTTTTATCTAATGGGCTTCTCACACTGAGACAGTTTGAAAGCATGCAGATACGAGTTTATATTCTCCTTGAAATTTAGCATTTTAAATTGTAGCTCACAAATGCTTTACCCATATTTAAAACTGTCAGTGTTGAAAGATTAATGGGAAAAGGTGTTTACTGCATGAGATTTTTAGGAATAAAATCAAGATGAAGATGCTTTGCAAACTCTTGCTGTGTTCAGAGACTGCAGCAGTGGGTGTGTGCTGGGGACAGCAGTGCTGCTGTTAAAGCTGTGCTATAGGGATTGTATTGGGGATTAATGTGTTGCAGTGGTCTGCATTTAAACATTTCAGCTGTAGTTATAGAAGAGGTGTGGTGTCCAACTTGCTGTTGGGTAACATTGGTTTGTCATTAGACTAGAACTTGGACATACTAGATCCACTTCTCAAGAGAAGAAAAAGGCTTGTTTGAGGGGTTTGGGTTCTGCATAACACTTTTCTGGTCTTTTAAATTAGAATGCATTCTGCTTGTAAAGACAAAAATAGACTTGCATTTACAAACAGCACAGTTGATGCATGTATTCAGTAGCTGTGTCTGGAAGAGTGTGTGAATGGAAAAATCTGTTACATAAAGTAATGAAAAATGTAGCTGGTTTTGCAAATTCAGTTGATTCAAACAAGCTATCAGAATTACACATAAAATAGACAATGAGAATCAATTTAGAGCATCAAATCCTGCAGTGATACACAATTTGTATTGGATCAAAGTGCTTTAACTGTTGGTAGAAAAAGGCAGTTCTTGTAAGGGGCTGCAGTGGCTGATACTTAGAGCTGCTTCCTGCACGTGCTGGGATACCTGTGGTTTGATCCAAGATGCCCCTTGCCTGATTTCCTGTTCCTGACCGTGGGAACAGGCATAAAACTGTCAGCGGTTTTCTCTTCCAGGAGCTTCTTTGTTTTCCCCTAGCCATTGTGTGAGCATCCAGTGTCCACAACACTCTTAGCCAAGTTATGCCTCACTGAGCTGCTTCCTGCAAGAGGGACCACGAATGTGCTTTAAGCTGGTTGCTAGTTTCATTCAGTGCCTCAGTTTTAATCTTTGTGTCCACTATTTCCTCTCTGGATGCAGTGCATCAGTACAGCATGTCTGCAGTATGCTGAGGAAAGGCTGCTTTTATTATTTTGTGTTGCAGTTGGATGCTGATAGAGCTGTGCCTGTGTAACCGTATTTGCCCATCTGAGAGTGAAAGCACTATTCGTGTGCATTGCTTGGGAGTGATGCAACTGGTACCCTTTGTGGACCAGCTCCGGGCAGCACTTTTTCCTCTATGCTTCAAAAAGGGTGTTACACACAAAAAAAAGATTCAGTTTTTCTCATGCCTTTCAGCACTCACAACAAAGAAAGAAAGGTAAAAGTTAATAGGATTTTAAACCTTGTCTTCTCAACTGTTTTCTACACTATACTTTCCCCCCTCACTGCAGCTGCTGGATATAGGCAAGAGAGGATCAGGCAGAGTTTAGTCTCCATATGTCAGTGCTGCTTGCAAACTGGGTTACAGGTAGTGTGATTTCATGTGAGCAGGAGGATGGCTATTTTTGCTAGTTCAAATTTAGCTTTTCCCTCAAAAAAGTACTTATGAGATGGGAGCAGTTCCAGAACTTGTCTGGATATTACAGAGCTGTACCAATTGGATGCAAAGGTTGTCAAAGCTTCAGAACGAAGTAATTTGCTCTTGAGGAATGCTGAGGCCATTTATTGTCAGCCTTGAATGAAGATGCAAGTTTCTGTTTGTTCATTGACTTAAGAAGGCTTGGGCCTGAATGCTTACTGCAGGGGTGGTGATTTTAGTCTGTGCTGTTACTGTTCCTCTGGAAGGCGCTTTGTGAAGAAAACTGTATTCAATGGGGTGAAAGCAAAGAGCAGACATGATCAAACACTGAAGGAATTATCTTCCTTTGATTACTTCTGCTCCACTGGAGCTGGGGTAGTTTTGGAATCAGAAATGGCAGGAACATTGACATAAAGCAATCCCTTGCCTACTGGCAGATGCACTGAAGCTGGCTGGAGGAGACTTTCAAGGCTCAGAGAACTGGATACCTGCTCACAACCATGTTATTGGCCTGGGCTTTGTTGAGCATAATGACTTTGCACCAGCTCTCAGTGGATGCAGCTGTTCTGGGTTGATAACCACTCTGTAAGTGACTGGAAATGCTCATGGTCTTCATTTTTCTAGATTTAGGGAAGCCTGTGTGAGAGCTCATTGTGCTACTGGAGAGGATGCTGCTTTTGCAGCTCAGCTGAGGTCTGGGACTGTGCGAGCAGTTTGATCTGTTTTGGTGCAATATTAGGATGGTGGTAGTTTAAACTGGTTTTCATTGCATTTAATGAGTTTTCATATAGAAAACCAGTATGTAGGCTGAGATTTCTGTGGCTAAAAAACAGCATGACATTTGGCCTTATTATCCTGCAGTGTGACAGATTTGTTTGAAAAACCAAGGGAGAAGTTGTCTGCTCTGCATCCAAAGTAGCATGAGGTCATGCATTGAATGCTTTGCATCTTTCTGACTTGGGAACAAGGAAAACAAATGGCCAGAGGAGCCTGAAGCCTTAAAAAACAGTGGAAGAGGTGCTGCCATCTCTATGAGATGGCTGCAACCCTTGCAGGTAGAACTTGCCTCTTGATGCTGCCTGATGGAAAAAAAGCCTTGTTTGCAGTTGTATCTCCAATGTTCTTACTCTTCTCCTGTCCTAGCAGCCAGCTTTCCCAGCCTTTCCCTACTGCCAGGTGCCTGCAATGCTCCTCTACACAAGGGAGCCCCTAGTATTGCTACATTTCATGTATGTGTATCTAGCTCTAAGTACTTTTTGTCCTTTGCGTGAGGTGGGACCAGGGTAGATAGAGAGTCACAGAATGGTTTGGACTGGAAGGGACATTGAAGCTCATTCAGCTTCAGCCCCCTGCCACAGGCAGGGACACCTTCCACTAGACCAGGTTGCTCCAAGCCCCATCCAGCCTGGCCTTGAACACTGCCAGGGATGGGGCAGCCACAGCTTCTCTGGGCAACCTGTCCCAGCGCCTCAGCACCCTCACAGGGAAGAATTTGTTCCTCATGTCTCGTCTCCATCTCCCCTCTGTCAGTTTAAAGCCATTCCCCCTTGTCCTGTCCCTACACGCCCTTGTAAAAAGCCCCTCTCCAAATTTCTTGCTTTTCTGTCTATATCCCTACATGTGCTGCTTTGTTAGTCAAGTTGGGAGGGAGCAACCTCTGCTATTGAAGAAGAAAGTGACAGTTTCTGATCGTTCTCAGTGGCCCCTAGGACTTGTCCTCCTGCCATGGACCAGCAGCAGTGGCTGTAGCTAAAGGAAACAATACCATAAAGCAGATGGCAAATTGTGTTTGCTCCAGCAGCTGGGGTGAGTAGTGCTTTTCTAGAGGTGAGAAAATGCATTTGCTTGTTCGCTATCGTGGAAAAAGGTGCCTTGGCACCTGGGTCAAGCTGCTGGATGCTCATGGCAGTTTCTGTAGGGACGTAATTTGTCTGTCCTTGTAGGGATGGTTGGAAAGATGAAAATAGCAGTGCTAAACAACATGAGCCAAAGGAAAAGCTGAGAGTAAATAGCCTGTGCTTATGAAAACATTTTCCCTGCTGATCCACGTAGTCCAGCTGCATACTGCAAAGCCACAGAATCACAGAATAGTTTGGGTTGGAAGGGACCTTCAAAGCTCATCGAGTCCAACCCCCTGCATTGAGCAGGTTGCTCAGAACCACATCCAGCTTGGCCTTGAAGGTCTCCATCCAGCACCTCTCTGGGCAACTTGTGTGCCCGCACAGCAGGCAGCTTCAATTTGCTCTTTATTTTTCCAAAGAGGAGAAAACTGTTCCTATGCAGGTTGCTGTGGGCCCTGGCACAGACCTGGCTGCCACAACAGACAGCAGACCTTTGGCTGGAGCAGGGAGAGCTGGAGCAGGTCACAGTGGCAATCTGATCCCATCTCTAACCCGCTGCTGGACTGTGCAGTGGGGGAGGCAGGAACCTGGGCAGCACTCCTAAATAGGAGTGTCTGAGCTTGCCTGAAGTTGCTGGTTTGCACCCTGAGGGACATGGGTTATTTCATATAGATTTTGAAATAACACCTTGTTTTCTTCTGTCCTGCATCTTGTGCAAAGAATTGGTATAAAACTTCAGGATAACATCCACCACTACAGGCTTTAGACCAGAGATCGTTGGTCTTTTCAGCATGCCCTCCGGTTCCCCTTTTGTGGCTCTTCCCCCACCACTATGATGCTCCTAACAGCCCACAGTCCAAGCTTGTAAACCTCTCTGCATCCCTCCGACCTCATCAAGAGCTGCCTGGGATCTGCTGTTCCTCTGCAGGTGCAGCCGGGCTGGTTCTGTAGGGAGCTACAGCTGAGTCCATCAAACCTGACGTTGGGCTGTACCTCCTCCCCAGAGCCTGTGGTTTCAACAGCAAAGGATCAAAAATGTAGCTGTCATCACAGCTTGGTCCCAAGTCTTGCAAGGAATGACAAGGTGTGTCACCACAGTGCAAGCCTTGCAGATAAGAGGTGATCATTGGAAATGCTCTTCAGAAGCAATCATCTTCTCCCTGGATATTTTTATTAACTCTTATGCTTTTCTGTTGCAGGTTTTTGCTGACTTAAATGTCCCTTCCTTGGATTTCAGGGTCACAACATAATTGCAAGTAGTTTCCTTATGCTTTGATGTGCTAATGAGGAAGGTAAAAGTGAAAATCAAGCTTCGTATCAATGTTCAACACCAAAATTAACAGGTTATTCTGCTGCTGATTTTAGTGCAGATGCTCGGGCTGTACGAAGTCTTTTTATTGCTGTGGCCTGGGAAGACAGCATCAGTTTCACTTTCTATACCCTCTGATTGCTCCTCTTTTCACCTTGGGCAGTAATAGGTTTTTCAAGTTCCTGCTCTCTTTCTGCTTGCTATTGGTCATCTCTCATATCTTCATTCTGCTGTGGCATTTATCCTTCAATCCAGGGGCACTGGAGTGCAGTGTAACAATTCACTCCCGCATTAAGAGCAATCAGTGATACTGAAAGAAAAAAGCCTGCTTGTCCTGTGCCTGTGTGCTGTTTTAAAGGATGTGTTTCAAAGTGCAAAATGCTAGTGATGGAGGTGTGGGAAAACAAGGACTCGCACATGAGCTCTGTGAGGTGCTTCTTCTTTCTATGGATGGATGTCTACATTGAAACTCAAGCAGCCCCCTGAGTTTAAAACCAAAACCAAATCAGCTCCTTAACCTGCAAGCTCTGTGTGAACCTGCTTAAGGTTCCATTTTCATACAGGTCCCAGCAGCTTTACCATGAAGGATGATGCTTGTCTTCTTCCACACATCAGCAAGGGTGAGAGAGGGTTTGGGGTGGAGGTTGCAGTACTATCTCATTACTTCCAACCAAGCAACCAAAGCACCAAGTTCCACCTCAATCCGTGCAGTAAGTATGGGAGATGCTAGTGCAGTTATTTAATCTTATGTTGGTTGCTGTGACAGTACCCTTAGCACTGCAAAACCAACCAATCAGAACAAATTGTAGAGCAGAGCTTGGCTGTCAGCAGCTCTGCACTTCTCCAGTCTGGCATGAAAGCCCAAGCCTGCAAAGTGACTGCAGTGGCTGGGAGCAGTAGCTGGGGTAGCTCCAGTGGTGCTGACTGTGTGATGTTGCCTCCTTTGTTCCAAGTCACTGTAGGATGCCTGACTCCCAGCATGGGTTGTCCTTTCTCTGCAAGGGCTCTTGAAGATGCTGTTTCAGCGGTCCTATGGCCACTCATATTTTGTTCTAGTTATTACCTTTAGTCAGTGAGAACAAGAATACCTGTCTGAGATTTCTCCTGAAAATGAACAGCAATTAGAATCATAGAATAGTTAGAGTTGGAAGGGACCTTCAAAGCTCATCTAGTCCAAGCCCCTGCAATGAGCAGGGACATCTTCAACTAGATCAGGTTGCTCAGAACCACATCCAGCCTGGTCCTGGGATGGGGCATCCACCACCTCTCTGGGCCACCTCTGCCGGTATTCTACCACCCTCATTGTAAACAATTTCTTCCTATTAAGCAGCTGGTGGACCGCCAGTGCTATAGAGCACTTGCATGGGTGGGTAGTTATTTAAGATAGTCTTCTGAGGAGGAAGTTTGGCCTCCCCAAAACATGCGTGATGCTGAAGTCACTGGATGGATGATGCTCTGCAGCCTCCATGGGACCCCAGCCTGGACCTGCCTGCCCCGGTACAGTGAACCCAACTCACACTTCAACAAAGCAGCAGCTAGAGCAGAGCTAAACAGGCTGTAGCAGACCTGAGTCTTATTCCTAGTAATCTGAAATACATTTTCAACTATTTTAGCTATTTAATATATTTTTCTTCTTTTTCTTTCCCCCAGGAAGGAAATCAATTTGCAAAAGTGAAATCTTGCAGCAGCCCCTTTCTCTGTGCTGTAAGGGCTGCATTTTGAGCACAATATATTAAAGTACAACACTGGTTATGAGAAAACCGCAGCGCTGTTTATCTTGCTGCTGTAGAGAGACACAGGATTAGCTCTGTGTAATCTGTCACGTAAGAGATGCGCTCATCTGGTGTGAATCAGAGGAACTGCATGAAGTAAATGTTGGGGTTTTTTTCCCCAAGATTAGACTGGCTGTTGATTTCACCCATGGATCCATGCTAATGATGTGGTGTTCTTAGTAGTTCTCAGTGGTTTAATCTCTCTTTCCCTTCTTATCTGTAGATAAAAGTGTTATTTTCTTACAGGAAAACTTTGGAAGCTCATGAATATCTTGCCAATTAACTATTGCAAAGTTCAGTTTTACTGACTGATTCCAGCCATGCCTCCATCAGTGACTAGATGCTCATTTATTCTGTGCACATAAGAGAAAATAAAACCATTCAAGAGTTTCTTGTGCCCCCCATGCATCCTGAGGGATGCACTTCTTAGGATTGATCTTTTCCTGTTTCCCTATCAAAGGAAATCAGGTAAGGCGTCAGGCTGCTTGAAGATGTTTCATGTGAACAGGAGATTTTCTAGGGAGCACAGGAACCTGACATTTGCAGATAATGCCTGAAAACTTGCTCTTTGACCCTTCCAGGAGGATGAGTTGGCATGTGAGGGGTGTCTGGTGCGAGCCCCAGAGCTCAGTACCTACCCCAGGAGTTGCAGGCACTGCACCCCCAGGCAGTCTCCATCACAGGGATGGAGCAAACACACCCACCCAGTAAACCAAGGGGAACCAGGAGCAACTGCGGCAGCTGCTGCTTTAAGGAATAGTAGGGTCTCTTGCTTTTATTCGTTTAAATTCAAGCTTGAAGGCAGTGTGTAGTGGTGTCCTTAGAGTTAGCCTGCTATCAGCTTGGCACAGAGCCATCTTCAACCCAACACAGATTGGAGCAGGTCTTTTGGTTCAGGTGTGATGGGGGACTATAGATACAGGAGAGCACAATGTCTGCATAAGGGGGCTCTGGAGCTTCAACCTGAACCCAGAACATGTGCAAACAAAGCAGGGTACTCTGGGAAGGTGGTGTAGAAGTTGCTTAATTTCAGCCTTCAGAGTCATCATCCTGCTATGTTGAACTGCTGTGAACACATAGGAGTTACTTCTAGCTCTTGGATGTGATTTGGAGGACCTTTAATGGGAACTGTTGTTTGCTCTTGCCTTGTTCTTGCTCAGCCCATTAGACACGACCTTCTTGGCTAATTAAGAAGAAAGAAGGAAAGCAGTTACCAAATGGTGGTTGGAGTAGATGATCTTTAAAGGTCCCTTCCAACCCAAACCATTCTGTGAAATGAAGGTATGATCCCTGTTTCCAAATGCTTGGCTGCTGATCATGTCCTAGAGCGATGAGCACTGCAAAAATAGTGAGAAATAATGCTAAAAATAGCTTTTGTCCTCTGCACAGGAGAGCTGAGCTCCAGCACAGCTGTTAACCTGTGTGACTTTGGGATGGCCAACAGCAAAAGCTGCTGAGATGGTGTAAATAGAGATCAGCAGCTCAAGGCTTTGGCTGCAGAGTGAAACACATTTGTTAGCACAGGAGATGGCTGCTAATCCGTTTTAAAAGTTGTACAGATTATTTGCTGGTCTTCAGTGCTTGTGTTTCTACTTGATGTTCAGTTTGTTGGCTCTATCTGTGGTTCATTACCCACCACTTCTCCCAAAAGACAGTGATCTCTCATTGAGATCGGCGTATGATCTTTATCCAAATGGGGAAATTTAGTCTGGAAAATGGATTGTAACACATCTGGTCTGTAAGGGAACAGGCAACTATTAGTGCATTTGACCGGGGACTAAAAGGGACCTCCATAACCATCAGTGCAGGTGGTTTTGGGAAACCTTCCCATGGCTGTAGGAGTCAAGAGCCTTGTCTGCCTTTGAGCTGGTACTTATTAGCTTGGGTTGCTGAAGCAAGAGATGCTCTTCTCTGCTTCTCCTGCAGTTAAGTGTATCCCAAAATGCAGTGTTCTGCTTTGTGCTGTATGAAGTACGTGTGCAAATGGACAACCTAAATTCCTCTGGTTTTAGCACCACGGAATTGCACAGAGAAACAAGAAGGAGAGGAGGAGCTCATCCAAGAGGAGCATGTGTTTAAACTGCGACGGTACAAATGGAGAACCACAGGATTTTCACTTCATATGCCACAGTCTGCTTGATTTTATTGTTATGTGAGGGAGTGACAACAACTTGCATTGATTTGAGTAGAGCAGGACAAGGTCATTGTGCACCTATTTGATGTTTTAATTCCCACCTCCTTGTGTACTGAAATCACAAGCCCTGAAGCTTTTGAGATCAGGTGGGTTCCTAAACCCAAAGGCTGAAGTGTGGGGCTGCAGCAGCCCTGCTCAAGCTCTTGCTGCAGAGGACCAGTGGGTGAGCAGACCAGTGCAGAGACCACCATCAAAAGCATCTCAATTGGACATCAGTCTTTTATTAGGCACCTAGATATTAGGCAGAAGTTCTTCCCTGTGAGGGTACTGAGGTGCTGGCACAGCGTGCCCAGAGAAGCTGTGGCTGCCCCATCCCTGGCGGTGTTCAAGGCCAGGTTGGATGGGGCTTGGAGCAACCTGGTCTAGTGGAAGGTGTCCCTGCGCATGGCAGGGGATTTAAGGTCCCTTCCAACCCAAACCATTCTATGATTCTATGTTATTTGTAACAGAGGCCAGTGACAGGGAAAGTGCACGCTGTGGCTGAGCAGTGGATGAATCCTCCACGGGGAGGTTGGAGAGTGACATGCTGCAGTTTTTGATGCCCTTCACATCCTACTGTAGAAAGGCCAAACAAACAGGTGAAAAATAGAGAAAAAAAAAGCAATGGCTGTTTGCACTCAGAAATAGCCCAATTTCTGCTTAAACAAAATTGTCGACGCTAGCAAAGTCTTTCAATTCCAGTTAACAAGGAAGGAGGCTGCAAAGATTGATGCTCCTGAATGTGTGCAGGCAGAACACCTCTGGGACTTGGATGGCTGAAAGCTTGATACAATCAGGTTGTGTTGTGCCTGCTGAAAAAATTGCCTTTCTAGAGATGCAATCAGGGAAAACTTAGGCTTGAGATAATGTTTGGAATAGGCAACCTGAAAGCTGTGGTGATTCACAGAGGTTAGCCCGTTCCTCAGATGCCTTTATGCTTCCTCAGTGGGTGGATTAGAAAGGAAAGCCAGCAGGAAACCTTTGGTATTTTAGGGCACCTGAGTGACCTGTTAAAATCACTTATGGTCATGTGTTAAGATGTAATACTAATAACCATAGCGCCACGTTGGGTGCTTATGTAAGCTTAGTGTAAATTCCTCCTTGTGTTTAGATTATGTTGATATTCTTGGTCAAGAGTTAGGAAACACCTGGAAAATTCTTCCCTGTGAGGGTGCTGAGGCGCTGGCACAGGGTGCCCAGAGAAGCTGTGGCTGCTCCATCCCTGGCAGTGCTCAAGGCCAGGTTGGACGGGGCTTGGAACAACCTGGTCTAGTGGAAGGTGTCCCTGCCTGTGGCAGGGAGTTAGAACTGAATGAGCTTTAAGGTCCCTTCCAACCCAAACCATTCTGTGATTCTGTGTTAGTCTTTATCCAGTTCATAGCAGAAAAGTATATGAATCCTTACAAGCATCCTTGCTGATGTCTTGATAGGAGATGGGCTCTTTGCTTCCCTCTGGAGCAGGACCAGTCACTGCTGTGGGTGACAGTACCTTAAATAAAATCATTTGAGTGTCACCCTTGCCCCCACATTCAGCCCCTCTCTGGGGTCAGCAGCAGTTATTCCAACCTGTATTTTTAGTACCTTGCAACTCAGTGCACTCTCTAGAAGTGCCCATCAATAATATATTAGGATTTGAATGACTAAATTCATTGAGCAGCAGGGAAAGAAAATCCTGCTGACACTGGAACCCATCAGTTCCCTCTCCCTGGGGCAGCTCATGTGTACTGTGCTGTTTAACTGCAGCAGAGAAAACCTTTGTGGTTTGAATTAAACACTGTACCGCTCAGGTGAATACTGTATCCACGGGGCCTCTGCTCACGTCCTCAGCATCCGCTTTGCAGGGGCTTTAATAATGTTCACAACAAATTTCCTGCCCACACAAGAAAACACTGAACCAGCGGGGAGAAGCTCTCTGAAGGATGATGCTGACTGGTAGCTCCCAGGTTCCCAGAGCTGCAGACGTGGCATATGAAACATTAATGGGGTACTAGAAAGACATTGGAGGGTATAGAACTGATGCTAATGATGCTCAGTTGCAGATTCTGAAGTTTTAAATGATTCTAGAGTGAAGATGACTGACAGTGATGAATGATACAGCAGACACATCCTCTCCTGACTGTGTGGAGTGATGCTTTGGGCCTATCAAAATCAGCTCCAGCACTGGGAAACCTTCCTCTTGGCTCTGGGCATCTGTGGATGCCAGCAGTGGCTTGGAATGATTTCTTTGTGGAGGTTGTTTCCATCCTGGCAGGCTGTGGACACCCTCCATGTCATGACATCATATTCTTATCAACAGTGTTAGATGTGGGGACAATGTCTGCTGCTGAGCAAAGGGCTGATGGGCAAAGAGCTGCAGCGAGCAGCCATGTCACCCTGGACACCAGGGTCCTGCCAATGCACCAGCTTTCCTTGCCTCTTGTCTGGCAAAGACAATTTCTTTAAAACCCCTTAATCAAATTAGGCTCTTAAAAAATGGCTCCCCAGTCTCCTCTGCTGGACTCGTTATTTGTTTGCTTGAAGGGCATCCAGGAGCACTTCTTTGGGCACCAGTGCCAAATCATCTTCTGCTTGCAGATAGGATGGATGGTTGCAGTGCTCTGGATGGTGCCCCAGGACTGGATGGAGCTGAACGGTGATGTAGCCAGTCTGCAAAGCACTGGGGCTTCTCGTGTCACACTCAGCTCCCTGGTGATGCAGCTCCTCAGGAGCCTGCTTGTGAGGGAGACCTGGGCATCATAGTGGTACCTGTTCCCCTCCTCAGGGTCTGGGTCCCCAGGTGGCTTGATCAAAGTGAGGGGCAAAAAGGGGTGAGATGGATACAACACCCAGGCGATGCACTGACACCCCACGGTGCTCCTGTCCCTCTCTGCTGGGACTCTGTGGGAGCAGCCCTGGGAGAAGGGGCTGTCAAGAGGGACCCTGGAGAGCTGATAAATCCAACCTGCACCCGCCTCTCCTCACATTTGGCTTTAAGGGGGTCTAAATATCGGGAGCTGCACTGGTGTGTCTGTGATACCCAGGGATGCTTTGGGCATCCGAACCCCAAGCGTTGCACAGTGACCATGCGTTACCTCACACCTGCATTAGCTGTTATCTCTGCCTGTGTTAAGCCACGTTTTCTGCAGTGGAGATGCACAGGGTGTATATGAGCCTCTCTGCCAGTATTTGCTGGCTGCACTGGTCTGCAGCATCTCTGCAGAAAAGCAAGCAAAAGCACCCGTGACATGGGGCAGAACTTTGCAGTGGTGATTTTTGTCATTTACTTTGGAAAATAAACAGATGTGCTCTAGCAGGAAAGCAATTACGGTATTTCTGGGGACTTCCAGCAGCGTCGGTCCGTGGCCCCAGGTTTCTCTGTCATCTCTGCTCTTTTGCAGGTGAAACCAGCCAAAAATGAGTGAAAGATCCCTCACAGTTGTCTTCATGTACGTTTTTGAAGTAATATTGTTACAGCAAAGCAGCGCAGATCAAAATGCATTCAGGCTGGGAGGTGATAAAAAAACCTTCTAAAAAGATAGCTCGTTGACTTTTCAATGCTTAGGTACAAAGCAAATATAAAGTAATTCTTAGGATCGCTTTTAAAATTGATGAGAGTTGCAGCTGCCTTTTCAGTGGCAGTTTCAAAGCCCAGAGCTCTGCTTTTTTTAGACTACTTTGATAAATGGGTGTTTTGTTAAAATCCCACTGAGATGAGCTGCTGCCTAATTCTGATACCTGTGGAACGGGAGGATTCTCTTCCATTCACCTTCAATAATAGTCTCAAGTTTTCAGTACTGTTGCCTGACGTTCTCTTTTACCAGCTTTGTGTGCACAAGGGAGCTGGTTTGGCAAAAACAATTAGGAAAATGCTAACTACAGTCCATTTCTGTTGAAGCCAAAGCGCTCAAGATTTGTGAGGCTGGGACTCACATCATTGTCAGGAGCAACCACATAGAAAAATATGCTGCCTATGACATTGGTCTGGGGCTCAATCTGCTAATCGCAGCAGGTCTCCGGTGTTATGATGGACCAGTCCTTGAGTCTCCAGTATTTGAGTTTCTCCATATAGAATCATTTAGGTTGGAAAAGACCCTTAAGATCATCGAGTGATGTATATGAAATGATGCCAAAATCTTCTCAGTCATAGGCTAGAGGATAAGTTCACAGCTGGCCATGAGGATGCTTGGATATCATGTGCAGAAGTACCAGCAACAGAAGGGAGCAAAGATGGAGTATCCAATCCATCCACCTGCTCCTTGTTACTGATGGTGCTCTGAGGAGTTAGAAAATGGTGATTGCACTTCAGATGAAGCAGTCACTAAAAAATTATTCTTGGTGGTTCATTTTTTTCCTCTCAAGAGCAGTGGATGCAGCCTGTAACTGCCTGTAACCCATTTTTAATATAAGGTAATTTCTGCTTAAACATTCTCACAGATCTCAAAGACATGCTAACATTTGCCATCATCTATTAGGTCTACATAGGAATATTTCATTTCTTCTGTAATAGCACAGTGGATGCTCATGAGGAGTTGCTTAATTATACCTACGTTTTGGAAGATGAAAGATAAATATTGGTACAAAAAATAAGATTTTGCTTGCAATCATGAAGAGCCAAGAGCAGAGATTCAACATCATTATATGGGTATGAACAATCTCACCCAATATTGGCTTGTTCCTTTTTAATTGGTGATGGGTTTTACCTGATTTGCAGAGATTTCAGGAGTGTTTCTCTCCCTGTATAATCCAGATGAATTGGTTTGATTTTGCATTGCCAACCCAGTAATGAGGCACAGACCATTGCAGCTCCTGGTACAGACACATCTCTGGTTGGGAGTGCAGGAGAAGACTTCAGACCCTGCCTGACCAGGGTGGGAGTGAGCCCAGAGCATGTGGATAGAGCAAAGTTACTTTTTCATGTTATCCTGGGGAGTCCTTCTCGGTTTGGTCCCTCCGTTAATTTAATCTCCTGTTTTGTCATGTCATTAAGCTGCTGTAGTGCACTAGGCTAAAACATTTTCCTTTCCTGGACATCAGTAAAGGTTAGCAGAAATCCCTCTTTTGAAAGACACTTACTATCAAATCCTCACACATTTCATCCTGAAAGAGCAGAGACTTGGAGTCACTTGTCCCATACAGTTTCCCCAGAAAGGGGTAAAGGTGGCCACTGGTTCACAGCTGAGCAAGCATGGAGGGCTGTCTCTGGCAGCAGACAGGAGATCTGAGGAACAGCACAGAACTCATGTGCTGAAGGGGCTGCACACCTTTGCTGGTCTTTCAATATCCAAGAGCCTCTAGTGCATGTGCTTGCCCTCAGTGCAATGTCTGATAGGAGATCAAATCGCACTGAAAACAAAGAGATGCAATTAGATGGCTACCCTTATCAAAGCAAACTCAAACACATCAGTTACAGATGCATTAGATCCACTCCAGTAGGTATTTTGTTATTCCTTTCTCAGGTTTACCGGGAGCATAAGAAGGTCAGAATGACTTTGTTGGCCAAGAGAGGCGTACATGTAGTATTTTGCCCATAGATGGATATTTCATTTTGCCAACTGGCTGTGAATTTCTTTTCAGAAATTCCTTGGTGAGGCAAGTGAAGCTGTGGCTGCCCCATCCCTGGCAGTGTTCAAGGCCAGGTTGGATGGGGCTTGGAACAACCTGGTCTAGTGGAAAGTCCACGGCAGGGGGCTGGAAGTAGGTGAGCTTGAAGGCCCCTTCCAACCCAAACCATTCTGTGATTCCAAATAAGTGGGGATGGACATACGGACATTAAAATTTGCACAACACGCATCCACCGTACCGGCAGTACCTGCAGCTATCAGGGTGAGGGAAGGGAGCTGTCGCTCCTATTTCTGCAAATATGCCCAAAGAGAAAATATCCCCAATCGTTTGCCACTGCTCCAGGCCTGAATCACCCAGGAAGGCATCACTCTTGGTGTCAACATGATGTGTTAGAGGCAATCAGAAGTTTCCATACAGAAGGTTGCATAGGAAGTAAGATTTCCCTGCACGCAGATCTCTCCCAGGGCATGCAAATGTGTTGCTTCAGGTTCTGCTTGCTTAGTTTATGATTAAAATGGAATAACTGTATTTTCCTCATATAAAGGAAAGCAGTTTGTAACCGCGGAAGTGAGACTTGTGGCCAACTTTTTTTGATTTTGAGAGCACCTAAGGTCTTTTTTAATAGGTCCTGTCTCACACATTCACTTGCCATTTCGGGGCACAGTAGATGATAGCTTTCCTTTAAACAGACCTTATGTCTGTGCAAGATCTCATGGGCTGCAGGAGGACCGGCAGCCTCCAAGTCAGTGCAGTGGTATAGCTGTGCTTATAGACACTCAAAATGTCATTGAATTCCAACATAAAGGGATTCATCACAGCATTAAAAACTTCCCACATGAACCATTTTGAATGACTGGAGGGTGACAACCTAAATATAAACCTAACTTTTTTCTTTTTTAAACTGATTTCAGGCACATATGTACAGCTTGCGGTGACTTTCAAGAGGAGTCTGTGGGAACATCTGACAGCAAAATTAAGTTATACGTTTCTTGTGGGAGTTTGTTTCCTACAGAAACTGTAAATGCCCTGTTTCCTTGGCACTCGGATTTTAAAGCCTAACAGGATATGAACTGGTTTTAATTACCCCCAGTGATGATATGCTGTCCTTCGGAGGAATCACTTGGGAAGTGGAAGGGAACAGGGAGGTTTAGAGCAAATGCAAGGGAGTGACTCATTTTCAGAGCTCGGTGTGGTGATCGGCTGCAGAGGTTTTGTCACTGATTTCAGCAGGTCACAAGTTCACACACTGCTTTTGAATTACTTTGTGAGGATAAAGCAGTGGGAAGAAAATGGGAGACCTGGAAGCAGGCAGAGGAATAAATAGGGTAAGAGACCAATTAAATTGAATAAAAGCAAAGAGACAAACAGGGAGCATGGTGAGCGCTTTAATGATTTCTGCAGCACATTTCAAGGGTATTTCAGATGAAACCTTCTTTGGCTCACACATCTAAATAGCCTCATTTCTACCAGAATAACTGGTTACATGACTAGGGTGAGCTGGATTTTAACCTTTATGTAATCTTCCTATATAAATATAGTAATTGTACAAAATGCACTTTCCAGATAGGGTATAGACTTGCGAAGGAGGTGATGGTGTATTTCTTGGTGTGTGATCAGATGCCTACTGGAGGTGGAAGGATAATGAAACTCGGGCCCAGGAAAATGCAACAGCAGTCATCTTAATCCAATGAAGTTTGCACCTTGGTGGCTAGAAAAAGTTAATACTCATTAAATCCACCAATTAAGGTCTAATGAATCATCTGCAACTGCTTCATCATGTACGTATCAGCCCTCGTGCAGGGTTTTATCCATCTTGCTTGCTTCTACAACTTTCTGAAAGGAGGATGGAGGGAGGCAAGGGTCGTTCTCTTTTCCCAAGGAACAAGGGATACGATAAGAGGAAACGGCCTGAAGCTGTGATAGGGGAGGTTAAGACTGGAGATTAGGAATAATTTCTTCAAAGAGAGGGTGCTCAGGCATTGGCACAAGCTGCCCAAGGCAGTGCTGGAGTCACTGTCCCTGGAAGTGTTCACAAACCGTGTAGACAAGGCCCTCAGTTCCATGGGTTAATGGTGGCCTTGGCAGTGCTGGGGGAGTGGTTGGACTTGATGATCCCAGTGAGCCAGTTGTCTTCTCCCACCTCCTGATACACAGCAAGGATGGATGCTTTCACATCCATCTCTGACACCAGGAAAACCACTTGAGGGATCTCAGGAGCTGTTAGTGCTATCGTCCAGGTGAGTGTTCCCCTCCCCTTGTTTGCTTTGCTGACTTCTTGGAGACCAGAGCTCAGTGACTCTTTTTTCCCATTAGGAAATGAGCTGAGGTAGCTGGTGGTTCTCCAGGAAGTGATTTATTTGCAAACAAGGAAGGTACCAGAACAGTAACATCAAAATGGGGCGGTGCAGAAAGTGTAAATCTCTCAGATTAGCAGGGTTCCCCCCACACTCTGCAATGGGGAACCTTATGGTTGGAATTCTGAAGAAATTGTAATATTCTGAAAGTCTCCTCTGTAGCATGGGCGACCCCAAATAAATCCCAGGGGAAGCGGTACTCCCAATGTCATCATCTTTGAGGACACCTGCATCAGTGGAGTCAGTGCCTAACAGCCAATAGCTTTCCTGTCCCCTTTGCTGCCTGGCCCAGCATCACTTTTGGTGTCTGCAGCTCTTCAGCCGTTACGCTTTCTGCCAGGAAAACAATTTGTGTGCGTTTTGGCAAGCAGGGGCTGTGAAACCAGCCCTCAGGTTGTGTGTCTGGTTGAGACACTGCAGCAGCAGCTGCCATCCCCTGAAGCACCATCTCTCACTGGGGTTTGTTTTAATTACCTAAGGAGATAGAGACAGCAATCCTTGGCTGGGTTTATAACACAGAAAGGTTTGCTCTTTGGGCCTGTGTTACCTAGAAAGATTAGCAAAGCCTCCATGTTTGGTGCAGTGACATTTCCCTGTTTGCTGTGCGATTGATTTTTTAAGCACCTTTTTAGTCAATACCAAAATTTCCAGGATTTATCTTAATACCTTGGACAGATGGATCCTATTGATTTGAATGGAAGTTAGAGTGAGGGAATATATAGGGAGTTCCTTATAACTGTTTATAGAGCAAACAGTTTCCATCTGCTCTCTATTTCACTGTAAAGCAAAAGATCAGTCAGCTGCAGCCTTTAATGGATGACCATCACGTACATTAGAAGCATGTCACACTAGTTATAATCCTCATTATTATGACTCTGCTCAACCATACAGTTTAGTCAGCACCTGGGGGGTTGTGGGGTCTCCCCTTATGGCTCTGTTGTCTCCAAGCCCTATGTTTCAGAGAGGATCTCTCAGCTAGGAGATTCTTCTGCCTCTCCTCCTGCTCCCCATCCTCAGAAAAGAAAAGTACTCACATACACATCCCAGGCATCATTTTTTCTCCTGTTTATTTCAAAAGTCTTTGTAATAGCTTAATCGAGACAATCCAAACGTCACCTGGAATTTGACATCCTCCCAGATGTACAGAATTCAGACTCGGTTGTGTATCACAGCATTAAAAACACACAGGAATGTTCCCCAAACACCATCAGTGGGTTCTCCCGCAGTCTCATTAACTGCCAGCTCAACACATCCTCTGCCAATGCCTCTGCACCACTCTACAGTGAGGCTGCGCACCAGGTGTCTCTGCCTCCCAAGTCCGTAACTGTGCTTCCATGGATGAAGGGTGCCAAGCCCAAAATACCCAGTTTTGTTTGCAAACTGTATATAACATACCAGTAGAAATGTGTTCTGTATTTAACTGGCTTTGTATATGGCTTTTAGTCCTCTTCATTCAAAGATGGTATAGCGGAAAAATCCTGAGCTGACATCAAAAATGGGACTGATTTGTTAAAAGCCCTCACAATTATGGTGTGTGTTGGAGGCGAAGTTCCTGCCAACCCAGAATTAAAGCATTTTTAAAAATGCCACTTGTTTATAAATAGATTTCAATCTTGAAATGTATTCCAGTTTAATGTTTTGCTAGGAAGCATCATCTGAAAGAGGAAAATCTCTGTTTCATAATCCATGATTTACAGGAACTTCAGTGTCTTCATTTCACCTCTTAGCTCAGTAAACACGACCAAAATTGTGCTAGAAAAATACATGCAGCTCCTTTTGACTTGTAGCAGGCATTTAGAAGTCATTACATGTATTTAATTTGGCTATTTGCTACCTGCAATTCAACTAAGTTACTCCAGATTCAGGCAAGAGCATCATTTGCCTCCTAGAACCTATTGGTTCTTCTGGCTTATTTAGGTAATTTCTGTAGTGTTCAACTCTGTGGGAGTACATTGAGTGGTGCCAGGCACTGGGACTTGCCATAGATGACTATGTGACCTTTGAAGGTCCCTTCCAACCCAAACTATTCTATGATTCTAAATGTAATTTTTTCTGACCAGGGCTCAGCTGAAATTCCTCTCAGTTGCTACGACAGTCCCTGGTTAATACCCATATTCACTGGTGACAGTAAAACGCTTGGGTAAGACTTCCTGCATCGTCTGGTTTCAGTACCTGCGATGAGAAATGTAGGAACAGCTGCAGAAGCTTGCTTGGAAAGTGCCATTTTTGATGCCACAGCTGTTCACAGAGCAACATCCAGCACCCCAAACATCCAGCTGATGCTCTCCTGAACCCAAACATCTCCCATGGCTGCAGAAGCAGCCACTATGGGCAGAGGCAGCTCTGCTCACAGCTTTTGCATGTGAGATTATTACTGCCTTATTTAGGATTATTTTGCTTTTCTGATACGCTGATATTGGGTGGGTTTTGTTTGCTTTTTCTTTGTGAATAAACCATGACCACTTGAAGGTCAGCCATCAAATAGACAGAATGATCAGCGCAGGAAAATTGAAAACCATGACATCTTGTGCGTAGGCTGTGAATAATGGGCAACACCATTTCGATCATTAAAATAGAAAATGGTCTCGGTATTCCTTGATGGTTTTAGCCCATTGAGAAGGCAGGGATTCGACTGCATTGCTGATGACGTGCACCGCTTTCCTGGCAGTACATTCCCTAGCTGCACACCAGGGGCTGGTGGTGGGATGGATCCCACGCCTGGGGTAGCTTGATCGGAGGAGGCAGTTGCAGGTTGCCAGGACATTCAGCTCCCTTCCAAAAACCACAGACACCCCAAGGCAGGTCCGTTTGCTGCTGGGGACTGCTGTGTTCACAGTCTCTGGACCATGGGCACGCTTAAACTTGAGGATGGAGGCAACTCCATTCCTCAGTGCTACTCAGACCAAGGCATGTCCTCAAATACATTCTGCTTTTATACAGATAGGGAAAATACAAGCCTTGATTACCCCAGTGCTATCAAAAATTGAGACCTTCCCTTGAGAGCATCAGAAATTAACCCTATGGTAATTTTGTGTTGCATGCCAGAGCTTTGGGGCCCAATTATGTATTTTAGCACCTTACTTTCTGGTCAGAGCACCGCTTCTTTTGTTGTTTCCCTGTACTTGCAGCATGGGAAGACAATTTTCCCCTTTTTTTGCTGATAAAGATCTCTTAGCAAATATAACCAGACTTGGCAATTGATTCATCTTGTAATATTTATATACGCTGTCATCATATAGAAACCCTAAACAAATCTCTCTATCCATTTCATGAGGCAAGTAGGAGAAAAGCATTACTGCTTTGCCAGCGCAAAGGCTGAATGTAGATTAAGTCGATAACTGCACCTGGGTCCCAAATGCTCCAGTTTCAGGAACAAACTGGGGTTTAAAGGTGGCCAGAAACAGTCTGGCACAGGAGACAGCACTTCCCTGTGCTTCTCAAAGAGGCTCAATATGATGTCAGTCTGCTTTATTTATCTTTCTTTTGCCTTTCTCTATTCTAACAAATTAGATTAAATGGGCAAATAAAATAGGAAGGTCTTTTTACATAAAACTGGATCTTTCACATCTTTCACTGAGGTCATGTCAAGGATTTCTGTTGGTAGGAAAACTACTCAGTCTGCTAATTCCAACTACGACATGTAACTGATACTTGTAATGGAGATCTTTACAAATCAATATTCTGCAAAGTGTCTAATTTTGGTGTGTCTGGGAACATTTGCTGGGTAATTTGCTGGTGTTAATACTTCTGCCATTTGCAGTCACCACAAATGGGAAAGTGATACCAACCAGAAACCAGAACAGAACTGGCCATTCCTTTTGTAATTCAAACTTAGTGAAATACAGAAGTGAGCAAATACTAAAACCAGCGGAATTCACTGCAGAAGTAAAACTCTTCACGTTTGTAATAGGAGATAATTCTGCCAACTCAAAAGGTATCTATCAAGCTGTGTCCCTTTAAAAAGAAAGGAAATAAAATAAATAGGAATACTTGTGAGCAGTTCTACTGAAATTCAAGAATTAAAGTATGTTAAATTGGCTTGAAATTTGGAACTAATATTTTTGCAAAGAGTACACAAAAAGGTACATCCTAGTGAGCTACAAATGTGTCTGTATCTGTAGAGTCTTTTTATTTTTATATTATTATCTTTTATATTTTATCTGTCGCATTTTTTTATGTTTGTAAATAAATGATGTACGCACACAGAACCCAAACCCTTTTCTGAGATGTGCTTTCGGATCCTGAGGTTTTACCATAAGATCGGAACTGAATTCTTGCACTGTACAGCTCATGGATGTTGTTATAATCAAAAAAATGCTGGACCTAATTTTAGTTGCAGGGAATAAAATTGATTCACTGATGCAAAAATTAGGAAATTATAGCCATTGGGAAAATTCTTTGTGTTTGAGTTGCACATTATGAGAAATACCAGTTAATGTTTTTCATGCTGTTTATTGTATATTATTATAAAAGCATTAATTTTGCATTGACTCACTGGCTTTAGAAAGTACTCTTACAGCCTGTGAAGTACAATCGGATTATGGGAATGTATTTGTATTTCTTTGATGGTCTGATAAATCGTCACCTGCTGGAGGGCCTAATCCTGAAAACACTTGGCATGATGCTGTTACCTGACTTCAAATCCACCTACATCCCATGCTGAGCCCAAGCTTGGGAGCTGGCTGGGATACATTGGGCATGACATAGCCATGGGACTGGGGGGACTGGAGGCATGGGAAGCTGCACCTACAATATACCCAAAGTGTTGCTCATCACTGTAAGGGATTAGCGTGGCTGCTTTGCTACTAGGAGGCTGAGTGATAGTCTTCCCAAAACCAGCCCTTGACAGAGTCTGCCTCCTGAATGAAGTGCAGATGGTGGGTGTAAGCACCTGGCCTCTCTCTCTTCTCCCTCTGTCTCACAACGTACTTCTCCCCATGTTCCAGATGAGGTACCCAAGTCTGTGATGCCATATGAGCTACCTGGGGCTGTGAATGTCTTACTGTTCTGTGATAGGGCACAATGCACGTGCATGTGGAGAGCAAAACAACTCTGGGTTTCTGCTGGATTTGCTGGAAAACACTTCTGAGCCTCTCCCTTTCCGCACACTTTTCATTCCTTGGGAACAGGATACTTGCTGTACCTTGACAAGAGCTTCTTTTTAACTCTCATGCTAAACTGCCAGACCATTGGGTACTCTGCTATAGGCTGTATCCACACCTACTGTCTCTTTCCTTTCCCCAGGAAGGACTAAACACAATAGATAGGAAGGCTGAGGTTTGCAGTCCCATTTTAAAGCAAAATTACACCATTTTGGCTCCTGAGAGTTCAAAGTTTGGATTTGATCCTAATCCTCTTTTTGGCTATGCTGTATTTAGGGCAATTGCATTTCTGTGGTTTGGTTTTGTTTTGTTTTGGGTTTTTTTTTGTTTTGAAGGTGCATTAAAGGGTGGCTGTTACCCATTTAATAAACAAAAAAAGTAAGAAAAAAGGCATGTGTCTTTATGGGTAGCTGCATTTGGACTGCAACCATGTAAACTGAAGTAGTCCTTCCTCTGAACCATTGCTACACAATGTATTTATAATGCATAATGAAACACTTATAAGCCAATATACATATCCTATGCGTCAAACCTCACTGGAATTTGCCATTCCTTCCTACATTTCCCACAATGTAATGCTTCTGTTTTCGCAGCACGAGCAGTCACGAAAGCAGAATATGCTCAAGTATGGATGTATTCACAAAACCAAAATTGTACTGGTTATGCAACGTGCCACGCACGCTTCATTAGTTATTTTGTGTGAGTCAAGCATTACTATATCCTAATTGAATTTATTATGTTTCGTAACATTTATTGTATTATTTAAATGCAACACTGAAAATGCGTGTTGGTCTGGAAAGGCACATTAGTAATCCAATTAGAGCAGAAGCCATACCCATAGATTTGCTAGCAATCACCAAAGTATGATTTTGTTTAGATTAGCTCTGACATTCACTGCAATAATTAGCCACTGAATATTTTTCAAGTTAAAGGTTAGAAAAAACACAAAAATTGAGACCAGTCCCATTGCTACAGCTAATTTCAATGTAATTATAAATTCATCCCACGTAAGTGATCAGGTTTACATTGAGCCTGCATGCTTGGGTACACGGCCTCCACTGCTGCTCTAATCCTCCTTTCAGAGGCAAGTCGTGACTGAAATACAGGTAAATGGTCTAAGTGGGCATAGTACACACAAATTTTGATCTGTAGAAAGCTGGGGAGGAGAAAAGTGGGCTGGGGCTGAAGCTGTGCTGGGACACCAGCACTACACAACTGGCAGCATCACAGTGCATCTCTAGGTAACACAGGCATGGCATGGGACAGATTCTTATCTGACAGATTTGTGTGATTCTTATACCTCTCTTGTCTTCTACCTGTAATTTTTGCTGCAATTAGAGTTGGCGATTAGTTTATCAAGTAACATGTACATGTCAGAGGCACAAATATCCTTTGTAACAGATTCTCTTCTTTCCATTTTTAGTTGTGACTACTGCTGCATGACCCCAAGCACTGCCTAATGTACCTTTGTACGTCTTGCTAGTGGTAGTGGGAATTACTTATGCGACATTTCTTCTGCAGGGAGGCAGGCAAACTAGAGCCTCGTCCTTCAGAAACTTCCATCTGCAACTGAGGTCAATGAGATTACTTCTCTGAACATGTGTATCATCTGAAGGACATCCTTTGCATTGCAAGGAAAGAAAAAGCAATCTGATTTATTTTGCACAAAATGAGAAGTGTGTTTGCAGATGAGAAGAAACCAAAGAGAACAGGATGACAACTCAGTGAGACTCCAAACTTTGTCCAAGACACACACACACAGAAAACAAACCTCAAGAAGCAGATGTAGTGACTTGCCAAATGCTACAGGTTTCACAAGAAACTGTTCCCTGTAACTATTCTGCACTGAGCTCCAAGGGAAAGATGTCTCTTGGTCATTGTCCCTTATTGATTTTCATGAGCATTTGAATTCTCAGCTGCAAGGTATGAGCACATGGGCTAGGCGAACATGGTATCTCCTCCCTTCTCACTGGAGATCTGACCGCCTAATGCCTGTGCAATCGGTGCTCTCACTATGGGCTGGCTCACAGAAATGTTCTAAGCCCTGCAGCTCTCTGCTGCTCCCGAATGCCCTTTCCAGGCTCAGGCAGCAAAAGACCAATTTGTGGCATGGGGTCTGGGCTCCTGCCTGTGCTGCATCTACAGCTGCTCAGTAGGTAACTGGGATGTCTGCGTCTGCGCCAGCTAGGAGTCACTGCAGGGTGCTGCAGAGGTACTTCTGTCAGGGAAGACGAACCTTTAAATCCTAAGTTCATGGCATTCTTTCAAGGCTGTTCAAATATAAAACCTGGGAAAAACCCCTAATGTTTCAAGAATGTAGTACAACTCCCAAGTTACCTCGGGAAAAGAAAGTGCAATCTAGTGCAGTGTGCTTTCTCTGTTCCTCCAGTTTCCTTCTGATTTCTTGTGCTTCATTCAGCCTGTGTCTGGGTATTGCAGGTATCTGCTTTGTTTGTGAAAATTAAATACCAGGAGGATTTGCACGTGGTGCAAGCGAAGCGTGTTTAGGGTGTGATTCATAAAAGGAGCAGGCTGCCCTGGGAATGCTGAGTTGGATCATGCATAATAACAGAGAGGAATTAGGTGCCCAAGTCTGGCAAGTCTAAAGAGAGGTTGTCATCCCAAAAAACCTAAAGAGTGAGCAGGAAGGACTAGGAAAGACTGATCTCAAATCTCCTATGTCCTCTTGGCTCATGTACTCACGCACATGGGTGACGGGAGCCCTGATAGTGCTTTTAGGCAGAAGAGTAGAGATTTGGAGCTTGGTTTTCATGTGTCCTTGAAAAAATACTTCAGCTACTGAGTACGAGGAAACTGTAAGGCTACCCCTTGTCAGATGCTCCCCAATGAGATCCACATCAGTAAACATGCTCTGAACCCTCATAAACTGGCCTTGATGAGGCAGGTGTGTTTGAGGAATTTTACAGGGCTTAGATACAAGCTGGGGCTCCTGTAGTTATGTCAGCTTCTGGGGATACCTGCCCTGCAAGGAATAGGGGCACTGGCAGACAACTGGGCATGCACTTTGTATGTCTCTGAGGCTAAGGAGAAGCAGAATGGAGTTTATCAAGGATCTTGGAAGTAAAGAAACATCAGACCTAAGTGCATACAGTAACAATCAGATGTCGAAATCGCTTGGGGAACCCAGCTCTAGGAGCTAATCCAGCTCGCCCTGGTGTCAGTCAGGACTGCAAAGACTCCTGCAATGGCACTACTACGATCAATGGTACCAAAAAGACTCAGAAACAATTAAGGCATATTCCAGGTCTGCCTTTGACTGGACTCTGAAAAAGTACAGATACAGCAAAGAAAGTATGTTCAATTTCATATTATTTCACTGTATTTCCCAGGCAGGAACAGATAGTTTGAAAACAATTTACAAAGATTTAAACAGGTCCCTAATCATAGTTAAAATATTTATTCTTTAAGAATAACTTAGTTAAAAAAATCAACCCCCATTCTTTTGGTCCTCTGCCTCTGCTATTTCCAATGATGTCCCCTGCGTCTATGGAAATGGCCTTCCTGAACTGGGTCTTTGAGTCAGTCTTTGAGTCCTTCCCAGACCATGACCTGCCCCTATACATCCTGCTTAAATTTATCCTTTGGTGGGCTTCAAATCAGGATCAGCAAACACTTTGATCTCTGCCTGCTTCTTCAAAGGGCCACTCAAAAGCAGCATCTGAGATGGAGCACAAACAGGTACTCAGACACATGGGCCTTAGGGAGCCTCTCTGCCACCACAGAAGCTGCTGCCAGATTAATGCCTCTTGAATACGACATCCTCTTAAGTGTGAGCCTATATCCGATAGAAACAGAATACAAACACCACTGCATGTTTCTGGCCAAATGCATCTTGATAAAAGCTGTGACTACACTTATAGTATGACACAGATCTATGTGCAATGGTTTATCTGCTGCTGTGATCCGTTCTCCTTTAGGCAAAAGATACAATCACTGCTATACTTCAGCTGGCAAACTCAAGTGTGCGAAACCTTAAATTAAAAGTTACTTTTCCAAGGTTAAATTCCAAATTCTTTTTCACTACTACAAATCTAAAGGAATGCAAAGCCGAAGGATTCCCCAAACCCATGCAAGACAAAGTAAAGTAAACAACAGAGCAAAAGAGCTGTATGAAATCTCACATCATGGAAAAATGTTCAAACTTTTTTAATATTCCTATTTTGTTTTCATCAGCTTTGTCAGTGACCAACCTGGTACTCATGGCCTTGACTGCAATTTCCCAAGCAGTTTTCAAGAGCAGGCCATTGGCGCTTCTCAGATGTTAAACTTAAGTTTTATTTCTCATTTTATTCTACCGGAATCAGCAGAAGCCTTTTTATTACCTTCACAGCATTAAAAGAGTGGCAAACTACAGAGAATTTAGAGAAATGATCCAGAGCTGTGCATTTATTTCTGAGAGACTCATGGCAATTCCCTTGCACCTATTTGTCATGCTGAACTAGACACTTAGACCTGGTTTGCTTCTGATTCTTCAGCAATTTGGGCTAGGACACATAAAATAGGACTTAAGATGGTAGTAACAGCCACTTCTGACTTAGTACCAATGTTTTTGGGGGAAGCCGTCTGAGGGAGTTCCAAAGCAATTCCCTTCTGTATAACCGACACAGTCAGATTTGTGGGAAACAAGTACAGGGTTGGGACCCCCAAAGAACTGTAAGGAAATCATCTGCGTGAATCTCTGCAACCATATTGCAGAACTAGAAGGTGCAAATTTAGGACAACAGAGAGTCTACATTCATTTTAGCTACTTATTTTCATGTAAAAGTAATGAAATAAGCTTTTCAGTGGTGATGCAAACACCAGAGGCGCATACTGGCTTCTGTTGCATTAAATGAAGTCAGTACCAAAGCTGACAATTGCCTATTTTCAGTTATTCAGCAGGTAGGAATGGTTTTGCACATTTGCCTGATAATCCCCTGAAGAGTTAGGTACCCGGTAGTGTTTCAGACAAGAATGGCTAAATCCCATCATTTTTAGTCAGGGGAATTCAGCCCATTCAATCCTCTATCACTGAAGTCGGCAGCATTATTCAAGTGAAGCACAATCACCCTAAAGCTGATGTAACTGCAGTCACCTACGTGTATGTTATATACAGGCCTGTTAGGAGGAACTGTTGAAGATCATTGGGTACAAAATTCAGGGCTGGATCCAGACTTCAACAAACCATGAGATACTGGTTTAGCCAAACCTTATCAAGCCCAAGTTTGAATCTGGAGCCAAACTTGCCTACTTTATGCATTAAAAGAGAGTTTGGGCTCAGGCTAATGTTCTGAAGAACACCACCTTGGTTTTGACACCATCTTAACCACGCACACTATCCTTCTATAACTGTATCGGATACTGCATCAAAGACATCCAAGTCTCTTCCAAAAACCCCTGTGGGAAAAATTGTAGCATTGCGGTAAAGATGCTACTGCATATCAGAGAAGACTTACAAAACCCCCAACTGAATGCCCAATGAATACCAAAGCTGTCTCTGCAATGAAAACTTCCCGGTAGCTTACAGTGATAATTCCACCCTAACCCCCTTTTTATTTTTATTAAAGAAACAAAAGGAATTTCAAAAACTCTACCTAGAATCACTCGTTTCTGCCAAGCGGTTGTTCATGATGGCCAGAGCACCCACCCCTGCAGAGAAACCATTTTGTCTTGTGTTGATACAGACATTCCTTGGGTAGCCGTTGGCCGTCTCGGACAACTGCTTTTGCAAAATGGCCAGGGAGACTTTATTGGATGCTGTGAGCTCCCTCATGGAGATCATCTCTCCAGAGAGCCTCCTCCCCTCGGTGTCGCTGTCGTACTGTCCATCAGCATCCATTGAGATGTTATGTCGACGCAGGCGGGCTCCTGGGGTGATGGCGTTGCGACGTCCAAGGCGGGCACTTGATTTATGGCACTTTGGGCAACATCTGCATTCGAATTTTTTCAACACCCAGTTCAAAACTTGCTTGATTACGATTGAGATGACATTAAAAAGAGAGTATATGCAACATACCCCCATTAATATAAATATGAAGTTTCCAAATCTGTATAATCCCTGGTTTTGGTAAGCAGCATTTTGGCTGCTTACCAAATCTCCAAACCCGATGGTGCTGAAGGTGACAAAGCAATAATACAAGGAGTCAACATAATTCCATCCTTCCACTGCCGTGTACATTGCAGAGGCGCAGCAAGAAAGGGTAATAGCAAAAATTCCCAGAATCAGCATCACATGATAAACGGATGGCTTCCAGCCCACGAGACTGCCCACCCCAGACACAGCTGGCCCCCTTCGGAAGTTGGGAGGTAGGAGACCACTTCTTCTCAGCTGTCTTTCATGGCATGCCTTCATGATAAATGCCAGGAGAGAGATAATGCGCTCCAAGAAGAGGTTGAAGAAAAGGATAGTCCCAGCACACCCAAAAAGGCCATAAACGATGAGGAATACTTTTCCAGCCACGGTTGCTGGTGTGGTCATTCCAAATCCTAAGGTGGAGATAAATGTGTAATGTTAATGATACAAGGTTTCATGCGTTAGCTCAGGACATAGGTAACTTAACAAAGGTCCCATCCCACTGCACAAAAGACATGCTATTCCTAAATCAGCTTAGGCCAACACGAAACCAAGTTTTGTTAAGAATGAAGAAGGCACCAGAAAGCTCAACAAGATGACTAAAACTCAAGAGCAAGCAAAAACTCCTCTGAGAGATGAAAGGCAGCATATTACCACTCTGTAAATGCAAGTGAAAGCATCCCTGAGTCCAAACCTCTCTGAGGTGGGATGAGGCGAAGAGGCCATTTCACTGCTCCCACGTGTATGAGTCAGCATGACCCGATGGAAAGCTTAAGCTCTGTTACAAGCTGTAACCCAGCGTAACGCTTTTGTTTTCAAGGTCTGATTGTACCATTCCCTGAGAAGATGAGAATTTTCATGTTGTAAAACAGGGAAAAAAACCAACTCCTAAATACTGAATATTGTTTTTAAAATAACAGCACTTCAAAGTCTTAACCAAATCCCAACTGTGACCAGCCCACCTGATACCACCACAGAAGGAAAAGCCATCAGCAAGATACCCACACTGCAGAGCCGTCTGACAGACTGGTAATTACAGCAGGCAAAAAAACACTGCTGCACAGTTAAATAGGAAAATCAGAGTATGCAAACTCAGGAAAGAGCCAGCAGCAATATTAATTCACCTCCTCTTTACAAGAATCGTATTTTGACATTACTCATACACCTACTTTTCTATATAAGTAGTAGTGCCTTGTAGCTACAGATGCTTAAATAACTGCAAAAGTGATCTTCAACTTGCATGCAAATAGATACAGTAAGTTTGCTCCATGTTATTTGCTGATACCAGTCATTTTATGAAAAATAATTACATGGATTTCACATACTATCTCTGAAACTCAGCTCTGTAACGGCTGTCCTTGTCCTGCTATTCTTCCCCATAAAAACACTCAGTGGTTCAGGCTGCTTTTATTTATTCATGGCTAAATGTGGTGCCCCATGAATAAATAACCACATTTAATCTAAATTAATGGTTTGTGAAACATCCACATCCCGAAATATCTTTACCTTAATGTTCCATATAAATGCTGAGCAAGTAACATATTCAGGGAGGTAAATATCAACATCTGACCACATCAATGAAAGCTTGTGAATAAAAAGTTTTGGCATAGAGCATAATGAAATCATTAAATCCAGTTTATTATCATGATGCAGCTTTAAACAGAAACAGAAAATCAGTTCAGATTGCTGCTGGAAAGATACTGATTTATTTTTGCAATGACCACTTTTCTGGGTAATTTATTTGTGCTACCTTTGTGCTTCACTGACACAGCATTTTGCATTTGTTGATACAAGAATGTAAATGTTCATGAAAAGGAAACTTTCAACGACAGGAAGGTGCACGAGGAAGGAGGTGGTTCTACTTTCACAGCGGATCTGGCATGCTTGGGAGCAACTGTGTGCCAGCCATTTGACTATACTGCATCATCGGTTTCTTCACAGCAGAAACAGTCTTTTCTGCAAAAGACACTGAAAACCCTGCACAGTATTACTGGAAAATAAAAAATTACCAAAGACATCATCAGATTTTGTTTTCTGGACCCACAGCCTCCCTGTTTTGTCATGCTAAAAGACCACCTTTGAGCAGACCTCATGAAGCCTGCCTCGGGGTCCCCGGCTTAACATGGGCGTCTGGGAAGCTCTCCTCAGTTCCTCCTCCTCTGTGAGGTGAAGCTGTTACCTGTCTCAGGCTGGTTGCTTGTAGAAGCCTTCTCATTTGATGATGAATATCCACTAGTGCCTGGTCCTTAGAAGAAGCCATGGAGCTTGTGGTTGCCAGCAAAGGATACACGGCCAGCTCGTTATGGAGAAAGCATCTGCTCGCCCATGCCTTGTCAGCAAAACATTTGAACATGTGCTTCACAGCAAGCATGTGAACATCACCATCAAAATAAATGGGTTTATTGTCACACATATGGCTAGACACATTTATTAATTAAAAAAAGAGAAATAGTGACAGTTTGGATCAAGCTGTAAATGTGCTGAAGCGTTTTAGTATTTGCCGGGGATCATTCATGAGTGGTGGTGAAGTTTTATATTTTCGATGAGGTTTGTTTAAGCAAGGTTTTCTGAAGCATTATTGAGTGTGTAGCTATGCAAGGTGAAAGGACCCATCACAGCCACGAGACTGCTAACAAACACATAAACCAGGCAAAAAGTAAAACCAGGCAAACACAGCAACTTCAGGTCAACAGCTAGCAGGCAGAAGTGCACTCGTGCTTTTTGTGCAGCGCCTTCTTTTGTTAGCTGTGTTTGTCCCTTCAACACCACCTGGACCATAAGGCATTAGTCCTGGTATGTTCTGTATAACACCTCTGAGCTCAGCCCCTGGTCTAAGGTAAGTACATCATGTCATCAGGGTGAAACAAATTCATCCAGAACTGCCTGTGCTTCCAAGAAAGATGCTTCACATTTTTTGGTGGCCCTCACACATACTGTACAGGTCCCTTGAGGTTGATTCTGTGTGGCACAGACACAGTATTTCAACCTCCCTTATGATAATTCTGCCCTAATCCACCTTACCACCTCTTGTCTCTACAAGCTCTATGGCGGCATTAATTTCAGCCGCTCAATACTACTTCTCCCCAAACAAACAGAATTAGAGATGATAAAAACTCTCAGGTAACACCTATCCTTCAGCAGCCCCTCATGGGTAAGTGCTGGCCATTAACGAGTCCCTCATCCTGCCTTGCATAATAGGTTTTGTGGTTACTATTCTGCTCATCTGGATTTTTAATTCACCTAAGCTGTAATGGAATCAAGAGGCAGTGAGACTGGACAAACTTGTGATATGCTTCCTGTTGCTCCTGCTTTCTTTTCTTTTACCTATTTTCTTATGGGTAAAAGAGGTTTGATGCCGGAAGACAAAAAGGAATAGCAGCTTTAGTACCTGTGAGCATTACTGTCAGGCCAATTGTCTTACTCTACTTTCAGATAAAAGGGAGTGACAGTTTTCCATTAAAGTTGCCTATCTACCCAGAGATGGAAGAAAGTTTTGGTTACCCTGAAAACTGAACATAAGAAACACTTCCAGCCTTTACCATGGCAGTGTCCCCCTGCCTCTTTCAGCCAGCCCCCCAGCTCTTCTTAACCAGGTTTCCTGCCATGAGACTTGGCTCATACATCAAAGTCAGCACAACTAAGCAATCATTTAAAATCACAGAGTACTTAAATCATGAGATTAGCATCACCTCCGTACCGTTATGTAAGTATAATGCAGTTATACGTAAAGAAATCAAAAGAAACTAAAATTGCTGAATATAACTTTTTAAACAAATGTTTTTTCAGAAATAAGCAGAAACCCCCCATAACTAGAAAGGTGCTTCCAGAGGGAAAGAAGTTCTCGCACCATAATGACTAAGCTCCTCATCACATCTCATCACATCTCATCACATGACTAAACTCCTAATCACATCTCATCTCCTTTAGATTACTCTCTGGAAACAGAGCCTCTGAACAGTAGTAGTCTCCCCAGCACTTTGCACATTAAGACACTTTAACTTAGACCCATGCTGTGTCTGAAGATATGAGAGACCACTGCAGGTTTTAGGGCTAGCCTAACCTGTATCATGCACAAGCTTGCAGTCCTTGGTGACCCATGGACTCGAATAGATATCCTATGGAGAAAATACTGAGTAACTATGCAGCTCCGGTAATCATAGAATAGTTTGGGTCAGAAGGGACCTTAAAGATCACCTAGTTCTAACCCCACTGCCATGGGCAGGGACACCTTCCACTAGACTGGGTTGCTCAAAGTCCCATATCCTGTCTGTCTGAATGTCTATCATCCATCCATCATAGAATCACAGAATATCTCAAGTTGAAAGGGACTCATAAGGATCATCCATCCACCCATCCTTGGTAAACCACTTCAAGTCGCAAAAGCAGACTGTTCCTGGCATTTCATAATTTTTTTGCAATTTTAATAACATTCTTTTAACATGGACTTTTGTCCCCAAAGCCTACAGTAAGTAGATGGTCAGAGCTCCTGCAAATCTGCTTTGTGAACCAGGCTGGGCTAAAGCAGGTCCTTTTTCTCCCTAACTCCTCTAAGTGTTTAGGACATGAAAATGTGCATACATGCACCCAATCCACCAGAGACTATGGGAAAAGATGCCTATTCTGTGATCTGAAATAGCATCATGATAAACTCAATGCACGTCCAGGTCATTGCTGTTGCTCCTTGTTACTTCCTCATCCGTGAAATACTTGTCAGGTATTTGAGACAACTGCTACTCAAAGGAGTCACACTGGCAGAACAGAGCCAGGAGATGATTAATTGAACACTAAGGAGCTTCAAGAAGCTGCAGGCAACTATTAAAGGCTTTCCACAGTACCAATTTTATTCTGTTTACACACAACTGCGAACAGGTTATTGGTCGTCCAAAGCGCTGCGATGTACAACATCAGTGAACACCAGAATTGATCACCCTCCGCATTTCTCTACTGGCTGTCATGTAAATCACAATGTAAAAGGTCATGGTCACACTTTCATTCCTCTTTATAGCATATTGGATTTTAAAAGAGTTAATAGAATTGCCAGCCTAAAATAACCAAAGCTTCCCTGAAAAGAAAAAAAAAGTGATTAAATTGGCAACTGTGACATTAAATAACTAAAAGATGAAGCTAAGAAATGGTTGCTAGTTACCAGGTGCATGTGAAAAGTATAAAAAGAGACCAAGAAGTAACAACATTTTCCTGCAGAGGTGAATGACAAAGATGAACCTAAAACTATACCCAACAGTGACTTGGTGAGGATGAGAAACAGGGCCAGACAGCAGCACGGCAGCTACATCAGGACAGGAATGCCAGGACTGCCCCACTTCTCTGGCAACCTGTAATTTCTGCTCATGGGCAAGTGGTCTGCACTCCCATGGGCAGCCCTGGAAAGCAGAAGGATGCCATGAAGGACTGCCCTATGGAAATGGAGCAGGAGGCACCAGCAACAGGGAGCAGTATGATGGAGAGGGCTGTGGAGGTATGAGAGGCGCTGGTGGCTGTGGTCCTGGGTTTGAAGAGGGGACTTGGATGCCCTGGAGGGGAAATTCTGGAGGGGACAAGCTGGTGACAGATCTCTGCTATTATGGAGACAGGGCAGCCTGGGGGCTATGAAGCTGTAAGGAAACCTCTTCTGATGGGAATATGAATCCTGACCCCAGATGCAGGGTTCTTGCATATGGAGGTGCTGCCATGCGTGGCTGATACCTGGCCATATCAGTAGGCAGGTGAGGAGGGGACACTATGCCCTACAGAGAAGGTGTCACACATGATAAGAGCTGGAGCAATGTATTTAGGATGAAGGATATGCTGAACCTGAGAGGACTAAGGGTGAGGTTTCTTCTCAGAACCCTTAATGGGGTCTAAGGCATTGGGAGTGCTCCCTAAGATCCCCTAGAAAAGGGAAGAGCAATAATCTCCTCAAAACCTGGCTGCTGATTATAGCAGGTTTCCCGAGTGTGTTTTTCTATGCTGACACCTATTTGAGCTTTCCAGGAAAGATCTTCAGTTTCCAGTGAGTACTCAGGAGATGCATGTATCAGCTCAAGTGGCTTAACTTTTGTGAACTTGAGTGATAAATGACCCTTAAAAAGAGAAAGACTGGAGCTTCAGCTTCACCAGCAGCAGCACTCTTGTTCTATTTATTTACTACAAGTAGGCAAGCTTATTTTTCTCACTTGTACTGCATGTTGCACTTTCTGTGTACAGTGTGAGAAGAAAGTGCATACCAAGGACTAAACAAGCCCACCCTTGCTCACTACTATAAGCCATTATCATAGAGACACAGCCCAATAAATACAGAAGGTGGCTGATCATCTGGTCTGGCCAAGCTGCTCTGGCACAGAACCAAGCTCAGGAAGAAGCAGAAGTGTCTCTAAATCAGTTTTACTGTTCCCTGGCTGGGGCTGGCTGCTCCTCTATGTACCTTGAGCAAGCAAATGGGGAGTGACTTGTGCCAAATGGGGAAAGTCATAGACTTGAGGCCCGGAATCTTTGGCAAGCTTATGTTTGGGTTTTCTGGTTAATGCTACTGCAACAGAACACAATTTATAATGGGGGAGGCAGCCCTCTCCATCATCAGGAGATGATGGAGAATGAAGCTTGGAGAAGGATGAAACTCAGAAGAGACAGAATTCAAACTGCACAAAAAAAGTCAGGACTTACAAGTTGACATGACTCTTCCTGACTCTTGACTATAAAGGGATGGAGATGTCATCTGGCATGACAATCTACCTTCTGTATTAATATTCCTATCTCTATAGCATTCATAAATAAACTTTCTTCCAACTCTTCAGATTTTATTGCTCTCGAATAATATAATCTTGTCCCTTAAACTTTTGGTTTACAGTTTTAAACCTAAAGACTAAAACTATTTTCTTCATTTTATGCTACCTTTCTTGGGTAAATCTTAAGCAAGATGATACTAAACCCTCTCTTGTTCTGTCACTTACTCTGCCCCTTGGCACAGTGGGGGGCTCTAATGGCTTGTTAAAGCAGAAAGAATATGGGTTAGTGTTGGCTACATTAGTGCTAAAATACTTCACAAAGAAAGACCTCCAGAAAAAGGGGATGAAAGCAAGATGCTCTTCTGGTCGCACCCTGAATCCCTGTGAACTAACCTCAGCTAATCCAGAGCTGCTTTCACATATGATTGCAGGGTCCTGTCTCTGGTTTGCTTTCCCTCCTTATCCTAACAGCTGGGGAAAGCCATTTTGCTATGATCTTTTCTGAAATGGTGGTGGTGTTAATAATTAGAAAATATAGCCCACAGGCTCCTCTGCTGTTTTGAGTAAGTTATATTACTATAGAAAAACTCTTCCTTGCACTGGAGGCTAAGGGTCTTCAAAATCGTACATCAGCAGCTGTTGGGGCTGTATCAAACCCCTCCTCACATTCCAGACTGTGTGCAAAACCATCTGCCTTGTCGTACTGCAGTGCCAAACCTCAGCTAAACCACAGAGGTTGCTGAGACATTATCAGACACAGGAGACAGCCCTGAATTTAGAGTAACTCTTTTCAAAAATCAGCAGAAAACAGAAGCATGATAGCCAAGAAGTATACCAAGTCCATCTCAGTAATCACGGATGTACATGAAGGTATAGCTCATGGACCGCAACAGTGGCCACTTCCTTCTCTCTGTTGAGTCCAACATCTGAAGCCACACTCCGCCACCTTCCTACAGTCTTCATGGAGCTAATGATATGAACATTGTTTCAGAAGTTGACTTGTCTCACAATCTTGATTTTTCATCTTTTAAGGCTGCTTCAACTCTTATTTTCCTATGATTTTGAGAATGTTTTCTGTGTGGAAATTGTGTTTCTAAGCAACACCCTAACAGGAAAAAGCTTATGCTCTGTCATTTCAAATGGAGTGTTACAAACATTAGCATTCACACCTGCTTTTGCTGTTTTTTGAAACTTGACATTGGATTTCAGGTGCCTGAATAGACCCAAGGTTATGCAAAATGGTTTTTTTTAGATATTTTTCTTTCTTTTTTTTCCTTAATTCCACAGGGAAAAGAATAATGACTTCCAAATTATTTTGTTATAGTCTTGAGACATTATGGGCTTTGAAAGAATACTTGAACTTGCAACTCCAGCGCCAGTACACCTCACAATGCTTCTCCTTTCAGGCTAAGAAACAGCATTATCTGAATTTCAGAAGTGGTCTGGGGTGTATGTCATATTTCCCCAGATAAGTCTAATAAAACAAGATGTCACTCCTGGGCTTTCTAAGCCTTACAGATGGGAAAGGCTGTCAAATGGTTTCTTCTGCCACCATTGTTTGTGAGAAGAAGCATCAGTTAGTGTATTCAGAGAATATCCATTTCTTGACAGCTGGCTCAGCTCTTCTGCTTTACAAAGAGTTAGCCTATAAAGATGGACCTATAGGATAAAAAAACCCTTAAACATACAAACATCTTTTCCACTATTTGTTTTTTTTTTCCCCTCCAAATCTCTATACAAACTTCCACAGTTGCAATTTAATTGAAGAGCTCTGATAAATCTACCTCAACTTCTTAATGGTTTAAACATGATTTCATGAGTCCCTTATTTCAGAAGGTTCCAGCTGATTGCAAAGAAACAAATTCTCAAGTATCTTTTTGCTTGAGCCGCTCTTCCAACCCATTCACAAATGCACAAAGACCTAATTTTAAGTAACTGTAATAGAAATACAGGGTGACAGGAGTGCTGACTAACCATTCATTTCTCACTTTCTATTTCTGCATTTAACTCATCCTTCCTTAGTATGCATTTCCCTTGACCACTTTCAAATTTAATGACTCTGAGCAACTTCGCCACATTATCAAGATCATTTTATCTGAGACTGTCGTGGTCCTCGCAGTTCTGCGGGTAACAGGTTTTGTAAATGGACAGATCATTTTATCAAACAGCTTCCTTCTGCCCCTCTCATTAAAATCATAATTTGGATTTAAGATCTTTACACCGCTTTGGTTTCCAACCCCGAAGGGCTTAAAGTAGATTTGGCTTCACACACACTGAGCACAAGTGACACTGTACTTTTTGTCTGTCCTCAGTAGAAGGATATATTCCTTGCACAATACTCAGTGTGAGCAAAGAGATGACAGAATATTCAATAATGAAGAACCAAAAGGATTTTATCTGGTTTGCTTTTTAATTGAAATTTCCTGAATTAGTGTCTCACCCAGTTCTCATGTGCACAAGTCTCCCCTTAGCTGCTATTTCTGCTGTGATTAAATCTGCCCCCATAAGGCTTAAGAATGAACATTCAGTCCATCATTTCTAAAGGGTAAGAAGCTGCAATGTTACAAGCTCAGAAAGGTTAAAATTTGTTGAAGAATCACTGTGGTTATGAAGGTATTGCTGCTTTTTTCATCAAGTACAAAGAATTAACTATGGATTTTTAAACATGGGCAACAGCAGCGCCTCACCCGTGTAAGTAATACATTAACATCAAACCGTTCAATTTCTTACCTTATTCCACTCCAAAGCTTTAATTACTTGAAAAGGCTGCTAATGCTTTGCCTCATCTAATGCAATTAGATTTAATTTTCTGCTTCTCATTTGATTCAAGAGAGACTGCACTGAAACCTCCCCATGTCTACAGCTAGGTACGTACCACCCATTGCCACCAACAGACCCACTGAGCTCAGGGAGATGTATTACTTACAGTAATGACAAGAGCTGGCAACGTCAGGCTTATATTTGTCATGCCTAGTGTGCCAATAAATGAACAAGGTAGGATTTCCTCAAGCTCTTAGACTGGTCTACTATTGACTTCAGCAGAAGCAGGCTATTGAGAAGATACAAAATTAAACCTGTTTGATTTGTCTGGATTGCTATGTAATTGCCCCTTAGATTATAGTTCTGTTTGTTACGTCAGTGTTTCCATTCACAGAAGGTTTTATTATCACTTCGAAGATGTATTGCATCCAGGATGACTGTCACGTTCCCCCAGTCCTTGTCCTTACCCATCTTCTCCCAAAATGCATTTGGATATGCACTCGGAGCTGACACACTATGAAAACTATCTCTTTTGATAAAGGTAAGCAATGCTCAGACAGGTACAGGCTATGTTTCCATTAGCATCAAGCTGTCACCATGCTAAAAATTGCATGATTAAATGTTCAAAATTGGTTTTCTGTTGCTCTAACCCTGATGCTACTACAGCATGAGTTAAAATTCTTATTGACTTCAGTAGCTGCAAAGCCAGGGTAATACTGCATTCATTAAAATAAAGATATGATGCTGTATTTTCCAGCACAACACCAGGAGCGCATATTGTTACATGAAGATAATTGCCAGCAAATCTATCCTATAATTGTTCTCCTCTTCACTCCACGATAAAGAGCAATTAAAGTTCACATAAAAGCAAGGCAACGTGCTTGCAAAGATGACCCATCAGTAAAAGTGAGAAAAAATGATGAAGTGTGTATGATCAGTGTCAAACCAAAGACAGTTGTAGAAGGAAGAAATACTGCAAAAAGAAACAAGGGTCAATAGCAGCACTAACACCAGGGAAGAGGGACAGGTCTGATGAGGAACCTGAAGAAACCATAAAGCTTTACTTTTGAATTTTTTGGTAGTTGTTAACTTGAAACAAAGACATCAAACAAATATTCAAAATTGAATCAAGCAAGCAAACCATCGGCAGAGGAGGGCATGCTAACTGGGAGGCAAGCAGCAGAAGATGGAGAAATTAAGAGTGCCTGGGAAAGGCAGGTGACGGGAGCATTAGACAAGATCTAAGAGAATGGAAGAGGGAATATCCCCCAAGAGAGAAAAGGGGGAGTGCAGAGGCAAGGGACCACCAGGCTCCATAGGAACACATCCTGTAGGGTTTCAAGCAGGATTTGGATTTATAAGCCTGCAGCAAACAGGGCAGCTGATAAACCCAGCAATTATGATCTCTCACTGCTATTACAGGCACGATATCTGGTTTACAGGGTGGTTGCTTAGTGATACAGATGGACTGGCTGGAGCCATGTGTGTCACCTCTGTGGATGGAGACCTGTCAAAGTGGTATTTTGGCCCACCAACGTTTGGTTTGCAATCACATCTCTAAGCTCCAGTAAGTGCACAGGGAACTGAAACACAGGTATTGGCTGCCCAGCAGGACTACCACTGAAAACCAGATTGAGTGCTGTGCTAAGTGTCCACTAAGTAGACATTGCTCCTTCAATTACCTGAGTGAATGCTGAAAAATGGAGAAGCCTTGATTACAAACTCCAGTTTGTCTTTGTTTAGAACATGAACCAGCACATAGTAATACAAAACTTCCCCTGACTTGTGAGATATGGGACCATATCTCATGTGATGCTGGGAATATTCTTTATTCTCTGATGTTATAGACAGGCTACGGGGTTTTTTGGGTGACTACACTAAGATGCTGTGCTGCTTGATACTCAGTTTGGAGACCCCAGGTTTCAGTGTGTCAGCTGAGCACCCAAAACTCCACAGCTACAGCAAAAAGAGGTCCAATCTGGTTATCTTTGACTCAACATCTCCAGCCATAAAACAACAATTAGATCTCTACCTTACTGATGTTAGTGTTCTGAAACTCTTGCTTTCATAGCTAGGGTTTAATATTTAAGAAACCTCTGAAACTCACAGATTAAGTAATCTGAGCTGATGTGCTCTGCAGGACTCAGTTTAGTTGACTGAAGCACAGTAATAGCTTTGTTTTCTGGGTCTGGCATAACCCTGCAAGGGCAGGTAAACCCTAAGTAGTACTGATTAAAATAATGTTTTCAGAAAACTTCTTGTCTTGTAAGAAGGGCCTTATTTAAAGTACTGCGGCTCCTCTGTCCTGCCTTCCAGAATAAAAACCCAGTAAATTTAGGATCAAAATTATTTCATCGCAGCCCTTCAGTGGAGACACCTCAAGTCATCTGCATAATTACATGGATGTAACCCAAATAAAGTTTCCTGTTGCTGCTCCCAAGAAGAAGGCAAGCTGTGATTTAGATAACTTTTTGCTCAGGGCACCCAATTTATACCCATACATTTAGGAAATCCCTATCAGTGGTACTCTAAGAAGTTAACAGTCCCATGCAGCTATGGCAAGTAGAAAACATCCCTATGGTGCCAAGCCTTCATCTGAGGAAAATCACTGTTGTATCACTTGTCTCCACAGAAATATGCTGATCACTGATCTGCTGACTGAGAATCTTGTTCTCTGTTCTTTATCAAGATTACTTGAGAAAATAACTTCTGGAAATCCACTGGCACATTGATCAAAACATCACATGTGCCTAAGGAATCAGATCTGGCCACAGCACACCAAGCCGAAACACACTCTCACGCTGGCTGCAGACCACATATAGGATGGCAAAGACAAATAACCTGACACTGCAGCTTAGCAATACCACTTGCTTTTCCAACTGCTTTCTCATTTGGTTTTTGCTTGGTTATTTTTTAACTTCAAGAAAGTCAATCCTACAGGTCACTGCCCCCTAATCTGAACCCTCTGCAAAAGCTTCCTGTACAAGCCTTGGAGAATTGCAGAGCCCTGAGAAAGCAGAACACTGATGCTGATCAGCTGCACACACTGGTTTGACTGTCACCCTTAGGTTTATGTTGGCCATACAGACAGTGAAATTGCATTCACAGAGAGCCAGAACCTTCCCCATTTGCAGCTTAAATTCATATCCTGAAATACAACAATGAAGAGAGGACAAATATATTTTCCCCTTAAAGTCTGCAGACTATCTGGGTTATTTGTGGAATTTCTTGCCAAATTACAATCTGAAATGCCTGCTCCAAGGGACGCTCACTTCCTAGCTAACTCCTTCCCCAACATCTTACCATGCACTTGCTGGGCTGTAAAATTGCCCACACATCACTTCTATTGAATTATCACCTTCAGCACACCTGGACATCCAGATTTTCTCAGAAGGCTACAACACAGAGCCAGAGGATAGTTTAGAAGTGAGTGGCTCTGGTGCCTAGGTTGTGGAGCACAAGCAGAGATGATGTGCTGCGTATGATGGGTCTCTACAGAGAAGCCATGGAGAAGAGGTTCTAACCCAGCCATACTAAGCAAGGACAGAGCAGCTGCTGAGCGCTAGTTAGCTGGTAGCAAATACATCCCTCATTGCATGGTCTTTCTTCATGGGCTTCAAAGCCCTGTCTCTCATCTCACTGTAGGGCTGTGCCTTACCTCTTTAAGAGCAGAGCATGTCCCATCCCTTTGGGTGGAATTATCAGTCCACCCAAATACTGAGTCATTGAACAGGATACTTCAGGGATAAGGCAAGTATAAACAATCCTGTCCACTCCTACACACTGCAACCTAAGCACCTGTAACTCTCACACAGCTGTAGAGAGGGAAGGTCTTTGCGTCTTTTCTTCCCAAGAGCCCTTCTCAAGCACCCATAATCCAGACATGTTCCATCCCAACACAATCCACACACAGTAAGGGTGTTTCTTACAAACATTAGATTGAAAAATCACTTTTGCATATTGGAGTACTTCTTTTGACTTCATTTTTAATGCCTGATACAGATTTCTGTAAAACAATTGCATTGTTTGATGTTTGAAATGTGCGTACTTACACATAAGAAGCTTAAAATCCAAATTTATTAAGCTGATGTCTCAGTATGTTTTACTGGATAGGCACCTAAAAGAGGGAAAGAAATCGGGATGTAGTGTCTAAGCTCCTGGACTGCATAAGAAATCCAGAGCTTCAGGCACTCGGAGCTGCCTTATGTGCGATGCAGAATGAATCTATGGTACTGGAATCTGGGGAAAACTATGATCAATTATACTGTACTCTGCAACATTTTACCAGGAAGAAAACTGGTCTGAGTTATGCTTTGCTTTCAGTCCTTAACAAAGTCCTGGGGTTTTGTGATTTGAACTTTGGGAAGGAAAGAAAAAACTCAACTGAAACTCTACTGCTAGTTAGACCAGTGACTCAAGAATAAACGTCACCTTGCTGCTCCTTAAAGAAATCAGAACAGTAACAACTGCCCACAAAAAATACCTTTTGAAGTAAAAACAGTGACTGAATAAATGGTGTAGACTGACAGCAAGCAATCAGAAATTAGACTGAACGATTTTCTTACACAGCTCTGAAAATTGGGATGTGTCTAATAAAAAATAGACTCAACATTTCATTATTCAACCACAAACAACGCAATAATAAAAAATTGAGTGCCCAGAGTGCTATCAAAAGGGTGATTTAGGGACTGCAAGCCACTTGCTTTGTGGGCTATTCAGGGAAATGCATTAAGATCAGACTTAACATTTCACTTTTACTCTCTTCTATTTCTTAAAGACCCCACTAACATGTTTCTCACCCAGAGGGTTTGATTGCATCCCTGTGTAATTAGGGAAGATGCAGAACTGCAGCCAGAGAAGTACAGGAGACAAAGCACATAATGAAGGGAAGATGGTCCGCTCAGCAGAGGCTCTGCTCAAGAAGGATGACGGAGAAGTTTTCTCCAAGCCCAATGGTGCCTAACCCTTGTGTTCCCAGAAGGATGAAGAACTGGAGCCTCCCTCCCTCTGTTCAGCTTACACAAAGCCCAGGAGAGCTTGCAGCCCTGTCCCTGGGCGACTATATTTTGATAAAGGATTTAGTAGTTTTATTAAAACTAGTGAGAGCAGAGTGAGGACTTGAAAAGACACATCGAGTTTTCTGTAAGTTGGAATCCTCTACTGATAAGAGGCTGAATAAGCTGTGGGTGCCTTAGGCTCGACAGACATGGCATCTATCCGCTGTTTGTTAAGCAGTGAGTAAGAAAGCCGCCTGATGCATCACTAGGATAGGAGCATGTTTAGCTGGAGTAAGAAAGTTGCTTTGACACGCATAAATGATGAAGTTGTTGAGGAAAGCAAGTTGTTTTGACTAGATGTCTGGCAAATCTTGGCGAGGTTGAGTAATGACAGTGTTCTTGTCAACTAAGTGTGACACGAAAGCAGGTGGAATTGCCCAGAACCAGGATAATATGGCATGTGAACTGAAGAGGAACCAAATGGAGTCCAGGTAGGAAGGTACATGGCCTTTGCTGCGCCCAAACGCACAACTCAGCTTTGCTTGCAGCCACCTTCTGCTCTGTCTCCTCACTCAGAGCAAAACCTCACTCTACAGCAGGCTCACTGAACTCACACAAAGTACTGAAAGTAATCCAGGAGTAAGCACTAGCAGGTAGTTTGCCAAAGGAAGGTACTACTCCAGAGGACACTTGGCAGAATCTGGCCTTTACTGTAGCTTAGGAAAAACAATCTTCAGCCTTAATCTTGCACATGAGATGTAGATGTTATTGGCTATAGAGAGCAGTGTCCTGCATTGCACTACAGGAGTACGAGAACTGCAATTCTTAGTTCAGCCACTTACACCTGTCGAGATTGCCAAAACCCCTGCTAAGTTTCTCATTCCCTCCACCCAGGTACAAATGACTGCAGCCAGAGCGATGAAGTGGAGATGCAAACAAATGCTTGCAAATGAAGAAGAAACATTTTTCAGTTCAATAACCACAGGGAGGAGAAGCCAGGGCTGGCAAGAAGTGAACAGATTTGCCTTTACACATTGCCTGAGTTTGCTACAGCAGGTGCAAGGAGTGGGTTTGTTAATACACCAACTTCTTTTGTCTATCCATTCAGGTCAGCTATACTGATCTCTTAAAAATCATAGAATCATAGCATAGTTTGTGTTGGAAGGGACCTTCAAAGCTCATCTAGTCCAATCCCCCTGCAATGAGCAGGGACATCTTCAACTAGATCAGGCTGCTCAGAACCACATCCAGCCTGGCCTTGAATGTCTCCGGGGATGGTGCTGTGCTCCTGTGATGAAGACAGCCCTACACTTACAATGGTGTTTTAAAGACTGGACTACTGGGTGCACTTGAAAAGTTAACTGAATTATTCGATGCAAAAAGTACCAACACTTGTCAGCACTGCTGTAGCCACTGTCACAACTCTATTAATCAGTCACTATTGATAAAACGGTTTCCAAACGTAACGAATTAAGCGAAATAACAAGCTGTGCATTTCTGCCCCTCTAACAAAGGGACATCTACCCCTCTAATAAAGCCTGACATTTACACTCACAAGCCCTAAGACAACTGGCCATCAGAGAGACAAAATCAGTAAGATCTGGGGTCCGCACAGGGAGGATTTCTCAAGCAACACTCTGACAGCAGCAGAAAGCCGCAGCTTTACTCCAAGTAAATTTCCCACACGCCAATTCTTAATGATGTTTTTAAATATCGTAGAGTAAAAAATAGTCATTTTAGAGTAAAAAAAAAAATAAATCCGAAATTCCTCCTCCTAAAAGTCCCTATTTTCTCATAAAGTTCTGCTTTCCCTAATCACATATTGGACACGACTAACTGCGGTCAGCTGCAGCCAGGGATGTACTGAGACTGTGTATTATGGTGCAGCTGGAAGAGACTCAGCGCAACGAATGCCTCGATTCATGTACGCATCTTAACTTGGCCAGAAGCGACCAGTTCCAAGCTGAGAGGTCAGGCACCGCGAAAACCTGGCTATCGCTCAGTATCCTCAGTGCCCGCACCAAAAGTTTACTGGGGTCGCGGCCGGTGCGATCGCCAGCGAGACCCGAAGCGCAGCGCCGGACCCCGGCTCCACGCACTGGGGGTGCCGGTGAGACCGCGACTACCCAGCCCCGGGGTGAGGTGAGTGTCAGGGACCCGGCTCTCACCGGACCGTAAACATTCCCCCGGGTTGCCATAGCAACGCGGCAGCGGCTCTCCCCAAACTTTGGTCGCTATAACGACCGCCTCGGGGACCTCGGCCGCAGCACCCCCCGTCGGGCCCCGTCGGGGCGGCGCTCACCTATGGTGGAGACAACGGTGCCCACGAAGTAGAAGGAGCCGGGGAAGTCCCAGCGGGGCCGCAGGGCGTCGACGCGGATGCCCGCGGCCATAGCCGCCTCGTAGCTCCGCAGGAAGGCGCGCAGCTCCGGCAGGCTGATGTTGAAGATGCGGCTGAAGTTGTGGAGGGTCCGGTTCCAGCGGAGCTGCGCCGCCGCCTCCGACGGGCTCTCGAGGGCCGAAAAGACGGTGGCGCCGGCGCTCAGGTACGCCGCGATGAGAGCGGCCAGCAGCAGGAACCGCCCGTTGTCCTCGTTGAGGGGCGCCAGGCGCCGCCGGCGGCAGGAGCCCGCCGCCCCCCGCGGGGGCATCATCCGGTGCGCGGCGCGGCAGGCGCGGCGGGCGGCGGGCGGCCCCGGGCGGGG